>JASKGN010002606.1:0-17045 GCA_030556245.1 Falagria sp. GC000072 | reverse complement strand
TGTCTGCATTTTTCTTAGTATGAATCAGAAAAAACTACCCTTCTGCGACCCAGGAGACCGTCGCAGAACTCATGTAAAGAAATAATATATGTGGCAATTTTTTCATAGTTACCTATTTTGGTTTTGCAATGGTGTCATACTTATTTTTTAGAAAAAAATAACGTATCGGAAGAAGTGTTAACGAACAATCATATCCCAATGACTAAACAGAATGAAATTTTGGAAATGTGATCTTGAAATAACATTGAAGTAATATGTACAAAAAATTTTCACGAAACAACGTATTTATTTCTACTTAAAAAAGTGAAACTTTGAAGTACTTTTGCGACGAAACTGGGGGTCCTAGGACAATTTTGTTTTTGGATTCTGATTCAGACATACTCGCGGAATAAAGCTATGGCAATCGTTTCCGTTAGTTTCTGACCACCCTGTATATCTGTTGATACTATATTTTATTCAAACGGTTGTTCGCGTTTATCCAAAAATTTAAAATATATTGTAAAAAATGTCACAGTTCTTATTCAATTATTGGATATTATTTATGCACTTTTGAATTTTATTTTGGAATTATTTTGCCCCATTATATCTGTTTTCTAGCTTTACGACTTAGTAAATGTTGTGAGTAAAATAAAAAAAATTTCTACGATATGCCATATCTATATAACTAATTTCTGTATAAATGTCTATTTATAGTGCCATTTATTGTTTTTTAATTATTAGCGCAGATGGAAAGAAAGTTTTACATATTTAAGTTTAGGTTTACTATTTTTATTTTAAAATAGAACTAAATAATTCGAGCTTCCTCTGAAATTTTTTTATTAATTACAACAAAAGAATAGAGCATAAAATGATAACAGTGACAGCACTGAGGCACAAAAAAGATTAACATAGCATTTTACATGTTATCACTCATATTAAATATAGCTTGTCATTGTAAATCATAAAACTGCAAGCGCTTTCCGCCTACTATTTTAATTCAATGCTAAGTTGTATTGGAAGGAACTCTATTTCTTATTTCAGTCAATTTATCACCATTTAGTATTTAGTTCATTCATTCAGTGATACTAAATAGCTATATAATAAAATCCACAACGGAGAAGAATTTTCTGTACTTAGTGGACGCTTAGAGGATTTTCCTCAAAGTCGGAATCCGTCTGAGCTTACAAACTTACTTTCGAGCGAACTTCATAGATCTGTGTTTCTATATCTATATATGTATCTAAGTCGATATCTCCCAATTCAAGGAGTAATACTAGGATATACATTCGTTTTCCATGATGCTTTGTGTTTAAATTTCCTATATTATCCTAACGGTGAATCTGAAACAAAACAAATGTTTCAGAAAAATGTTGTTAAAGTTACTTAGTAAAAATAATAATTCAATAATTAAATTTAAAACAAGTTATTGAAAGCGTACTATAAAATTCCAATACCAAACTATTCTTATCTTCATAGTTAATTTTCAAATTTTACAAGAAAAAATATAATATATGCTTTTAAATAAAACAGTTTGAAATTTCCTGGTGTATAACGATGCAAGCAGTTCTAGGTTAAAATGAATGCTAGAGCTAGGACATGGACTAGAGTAATCCTACTATGGGAATCGTCCGAGGATTATTTTAATCCTACCGTTCCCGAGTCCGAGTCCGAAGCCGAACCCAGAGCGGTTTATTTATTGCGCAAGTTATGATAATGCGAATGAAGAACAGTTATGCACCCCCTTTAGCTCCGCGTAGGGTCTGTAATTAATTTTCATTTCTTACATTCCAGCTGTTCATATCTCACGCGCTTAAATATAATGTACTTATTCATAGATAATACGTAATATAGCTTTATATTTCCAAATCTTCAAAGTCGAAACCTTCATCAGGATCATACTCTTATTTATTTTTGGGAGGTCTTAAAATAAAACCCTTTTATCATTTTCTTACTAAGTTTGTCATGGAACATTATTTAATAATAAATTTTTCATGGTAGTTTCCCGACGACACATCCCATATAAACTTAACAGCCTGCTTAGACAGGAAAGCAACGAGCGTGAAGCTGTAGGGACACGAAATTAGAACAGTTCATTAAACAGTTTTCAAGGGTCTGCGACATTTCTCTGGTGGTACTCGTTGAATTTACAGTCAACTTTGTCTGTGACTTAACATCCGTTGGTCTGGCAACTAATTTTGTCTATTTCACATCTCGCTGTTTGCAAGTGAATTCGTGAGAATTGGGGCGTAATTAATCTCAGAAAATGTATGCTGACAGTTCCTGGCATTTCGATTTTTTCATCGCGTTCCACCCTCTTTAATTAAGTCAGACTTCTTGTTTTATTCGACTATTTTTCTTTCATCCTTTATATATTTTCTCGTTTCCTTGTATTTTCATTTAAAATTCACTTACGGTATATTTTGTTCGTGGATTTTATTATATAATAAATTTTAAGCTTTTATTCTAATATGGGATATTCAGTTTCTTTTTTTCTTGTATGGAAGAATAGAAAAAAGTGACAGTACTGTTTATCTTATAAGTACACATGCGTGTGTGAAACGCACATCTGAAGGTAGCATTAAGACAAAATGAAATATTTAAAAGAAACAAACGAAAAACGCACAAATGTTCCTAACGGTTTTTAAATTGCTACTTTAACAAGTCTCTATTAACTATTCGCGCACATTTAACCCAACACGAAGAAGCTATTAATCAGCATATATAGTTTCTTCTTGTATAACAATCTGGGAGTATAACTGAATAGAGAAATATTTATTTCTTGTATAAAGAACTAGATATATAATGTATTATTTAATTTTTATTTAATTTTTAGGTCAAATCATTTTTGTGAAATAACTAGATCAAACCTTGAAGGTAAAATTTTAGAAAATTAAAACTAACCCTCCAGTCTGTTATAGATCTAATGTTAGTGTCAATCGCATGCCAACAAGTCATAACTTCTAATATTATGACGAGCTGACTATTTAATGCCAACGCAATAGTGCATAATTCTTCATGTCCTGATGCCTATTGCCGCATCGTAAAATCTTCACTTGACTTGATGCCCGTTGCTCAAGTTTATTATCGACTCAAGAGTTCGTCTCGAACGCTAGATGCAAATATAATTATAGATTAGGAAGCATTAAACTTTGGAAAATTATAGACCAAGTGTTTAAAGCCTTGGATGTCTCCTACCTTCTTCATTTTTCCTCAGGAATATTTACATTTTGTATAATAAATCAATTTAAGTCTTCTGGAGAATTTTAATACCTTAATAAAATACTAGGGTAAGTCAAATTTTAACAAGTAATAGTTTCTTTACCTTTTATATCTTCATAATAAAAAATTAAATTCAGAAAATTATTCTATTATTGTAAAAGCTTTATTAATTTTTAAATATAATTAAAAATAAAAATAATTTTATGAAATTTTACTTATATTTGCATATCCTTTGTATATTTTAATAAATTTCGTATTCAGATGGAGGTAGTTTCATGATGTGCGCTAAGCATTAAACAAAACCGAAATAAAACGAAACATATCATAATAAAAATGATAATGAGGAAAGTAGACGCATATAAGGTAGATACGCGCATAGATAGTAGTGATGCGCTGATGGACAGAAATAAGACCGATGCGTGCAACAATAATCCGGGAAGATGGCTTTTTAAGTAGACGTTATCGTTGCTCGTAAGTTGAAGTTATGATGTTCTTCCTCGATGAATCGCATCGAATCGACCAATGCGCAGCACTATCTAATAATCTGTCGAATGCATCTTATTTTGTTGTTGTTGCTTAATTTATCTTCATTCCGTAATTTGATAGATATGTTAAAGAATGCATAAAAATGGCACTCACATAACTATTTATAGAAAGAGCCATAGGAAATTCATTGAGAATCACATAGGTTGGATTTTTGACAGGTTAACATTTTCATAAATAAGATTTATTTTAAAATTAATCTTCATAAAAAAATGAAATTTTTAAATTTGAAACCCTAGAGATAAAAATCTAATTTCTTTCCAACGGTACTATTTCACAGTGCTTAATATTTTATCCGCCTCACGCCACTTATTCAATTTTTCATATTTTTAATGAATTTTTAATTATTTCTTAAGTATAGTATTAGATTTAATAATCAAGTAAGTCATTACCATTATTTTTAATTAAATATGAAATAATTATAATTGAAAATATTTTTCTACATAATTAAATCCCAAGTGAATTTAACTATGGTTAAAATTACCTTACTTTACTTATTGTTGGCTAAGAGTTGTTTGAAGTTTTTTAGTTAAAGAATTGAGCGAATATGCGAGTAGCATCTCATCTAAGTATTACGTTATTAATGGTCGGCATTTATCATGTAGAAATCCGCAGAATACAAGCGCTGTTTGTAATGTAAAGTGATAACACTCGTGCTCCTTGAAACGGTACATTTCATTCTTTTGCGTTGTACTTCTTGTTCTCGTTAATTTCCTCTTTTATTAAAGGAGGTATGTGCTCGATATTCATCTTTTTTGTTGATATACTCTTATGACAATCTAACTTGAATTTTAATTGTCTTTATTATCAGTACAATATAATGTCATAGGAAATAAAACTTTATTTTGTTAAATACAACTCAATTTCTTTTAATTATCTCCTAATACTTTCTATTTGTACATAAATCGTAATAAAATTAGACGTGGTATCTGAGAAAAAGGAAAATAGCAATAATTCATTTTTATTGGGTACTAAATAAGTAAATTACAAACTTTTTATGCGCAGGAACTTGATACTCATCTCATTTTATTGTTGAGTACATACAGATCATTTGTAAATAATTAAGTAAACTTAATTTACAATAACTTTATTTGTAGAAACGATTTTATTCATTATCGCATTGATATCTAGATATATTGACACTTTACAGTAAGCAATAAACACCAACGCATTTTAGTCTTTCTCAGATTACAATGTGTTTTTTCATTCAAATTCTACAGGATTTGAAATAAAAATTTTATTGAAATTGGTACAAGTAAACATTAAATTAATTTTATCTTAAACAAATCACTATTTCCCAGCCAAAAAAATTTTGTTGCATTAAAAATATTAATTAATATGAAATAAATCTTAATGCAATTTATTATTTAATTTTTGCATGACAGCATTTCCTTATTTTACTAAATTTGCCATACAATGTATATTTAAAAAAATATATACATCGTAATAATGTCAAACTAAACTTAAGGAACCTTCAATCATTAGCGCCAATAAAAAACCATTACAGATGTACAGGACACAAAACAAAACAAGGCATTTGAACAAATAACCATCTAACCATCATGTAAATTGTACATCGTTGAATTCTATTAGCAGTAACAGGCGCAGATAAGAGCTTTACCAATTCCGTAATTAATAATTAACAAGTAGTGGCGTAATGATTTAAGTATTTATAGAAAACTATGACGAGTAGCAAAGTTGGACGTATGTGGAGGCCATCTAGTATCGCCAATAGCTTAGGCATCCTCAGGGGGTCGCCTCAACTTTTCGAGATTTGTATAATTCCACGAAATTTAAATTTCACTTTTATCCCAACAAACAACGCTGACTATAAAGAATGTGGAACGTCTGTCGTGCACGTAAATCACGGAATTCACGAACTCACCTGACTCATCCCATTGAATTCGATTTCAATGATTTCAATGATTCTAATCAAAGTATTGAATCAACCATCAAATCAAAGGAAGAAAAAGCTGATTTTGATTGAAATCATTACATCATCATCTCAAGATGAATAACAACAACGGCAGCGGGTGTGAAGCAAGACGAATTTTATAAAATGGAATTCCTCATCGCTGAATTAGCGTAACTCATGACAATTTATTGGAAGAAATTAAATATAGACAAATTATTTACTTTTGTAATTATTTGTATATTTTATAATTATTATTAACAAGGTGCTTGATGCTGCTGCGGCCTTGCATTGACTAGACGAGTATCGCGGTTTGTGCCTAATTAAGCTTGTTATTTTTGTGTTGATTTTATAGTGATTTACGATTTGTTTAATATGTTTAATGTTTAATATGTTTATAATATAAATTTAGCAATTTATTATTTTATTTTTATTATTGGTGCATTGCCTAGACATCTGTGATAATTGCATCGACATATTTATTAAAGCTTTGTTTAGTAAATGCAAATATTTAATTTATATTGTATTTGCAAATTTTGTATTTTGTAATATTATTATTGGTTAATTTTATTTTATTCAACTCAACAATCGTTGTTCAGAAATATCCTTGTATCTCAGACCCAATTTTTTTCTTAATCCGGATCTGATTACGGATGCAAAAATGCAAAAAAAGAAAAGTTTACTCAATTTATTTTTATTTTTGGCGCATCACCGGAATGTTAAATGCTTATACATATACAGTGCCATCCAAAAAGTACGCACCATATGGGAAATATTTTAAATATTAATATTTTTAAAAACATAACTGCATAGAAAGTTTGTGCATGTCCAAAAACTTATTTACCACTCATTTGTTCCAAGTTACTACACGTAATGTACAGGGTAGCGCAAAAATAACAAAAAATTTTGCTTCTGTAGCCTTTATTTGCAAAGATACGAAAAAATGTCATGGGAAAAAGTTGTTTAGAATTAAAATTTAGGTTTAGATACAACCTCCGTTCTTTTTTTTTTTAATTTTTTTAAAGTTGTTACCTTAACTTGCTTTATTAAAATAAAAAATAGCTTAATTACTTAATAATAAAAAAATTACCATTAAAAAAGAACGGAGGTTGTATCTAAACCTAAATTTTAATTCTAAATAACTTTTTCCCATGACATTTTTTCGTATTTTTTTTGCAAATAAAGGCTACAGCAGCAAATTTTCTTAAAATTTTTTGTTATTTTTGCTCTACCCTGTACATTACGTCTAGTAACTTGGAACAAATGAGTGGTAAATAAGTTTTTGGACATTCACAAACTTTTTATGCAGTTTTTTTTTAAATATTAATATTTATAAAATTTCCGATATGGTGCGTACTTTTTGGATGCCACTGTATAATTACAAAATTTAAATTTTAATAACATTCCAGAAACTTACAATAAACTCGAAGGTTAAAAACATATGACTTTGCCCTACATCTAATAAGTACAACTCCGTTCATGAACCATAAACACCTAACATGTGGCATTGTAATAATCAAATAATTAATCACAAAGTGATGTATTACATGTAATAGATGTAGTCAAACATAGACAAATAGCACCTGCCGTATTCTTACGATATATTCAATCAATAAAAATTAATCAATCGTTAAGTCATGCCTTAACAGTCAATCACGACTGCGTGTGACAAAATCAACACAAATTAATCAACACTTTTTTCAAGCAAAATAAAAGTAATAATTGAATAAAATCAAGCAAGCATTAACATGATAGTAATAATTTTATTTTTAATCACGAATGAATTACAAGTATTGCTCATCATCACTTGCGCATAACTCGAATCGCTCAATGAAATCGAAAACTTAATCATCACATACATATATAATAAATAAAAAGCAAAAGTGAATAAATATAAAGTATTGAATAATGATAATAATAAATAACAAAACGATCCAACGTCCCATCAGATAAAGAGGTAAGATATGCAAGGTAAGACATGAAAATGAGGTGTTCAGAATAAACATATTGACGAAAAGTCATAAACATTGAATTTGAGAGATTTCTTGTCAGTAAATGGAAGGATGAAGCTGACATCAGTTCGAAGGAGTTAGAATACGATCGTATAATTCATTGAAAGAGATGTAAGCAGGTGAGATTTGCACAGATAATAGTTAGTTGATGATATAGCTACTCGATGTGATCAACATGTAGATGGTACGTCCTTCCCCGAAGGCGTCAAGGCATTCATTTTAATGATGAAAATTATGATTTTTTCACGTTCGATCGATCTTTCTTGCTTCTTACGGTACCTATTACACTCATCCGTAGTGCTTACATGATCATGCTCATGATCAGTCCACGTTTCCTCCGTGTCTCTATTACAAAACATCTGCACGAGGAAGCTCTTGCTTGGTGTGAAAATGGTTTCGCTTAATTAATCATTCTGTTAATCAATAAGGATTTAAAATCTTTGATAGTTTGTAATGATTTGAATGACATTGTTTGCATATTCAGTAGTTCTAAGGAGTTAAACCTTCTTGCGAGGAAGTTCGGCGCATGCATTCTTAGCTAACGTGAAGAAAAGTGATATAGAGATATGTACATAGTAATAGGTACAATTGTCGATTAGTTTTATATAATGCTGTCATTGCCATAGGCATACGTCGTAGTTGTAGTCATAGGGATTAGCAATCACGCTTGAAGATGATTTACATCGAATTCATGGCTGTTAGAGTCTCTTGGTATCTATCAACTAAAGGTGCAATAAAATAATTATAATAGAATTATCTGGTAATTGCTTGAGTTCAGATTGCATTTACGATTGACTTGCTTGAAAATTATGTAGTATGCTTGATATGAAATTATTAGGTATTATTTAGAAGATAAGCTGTGGTTTTAATATCGATCGTAAATTACCACAACTTCTTTTTAGCTGGTGTTAAAGAAATAGGAAGTTGTCATGACTAGAATAACTAATTGCAAGTTACTTCTTAATTTTTGGTTAATATTTAATTATAGTTTGTTTAAAATTATTCTATAACATTAGAATTTTTCTTAAAACTACAACAAATTCCTATTAATATAATTGCATAGATCAACCTGCTGTTAAGTTTAAACCTTTTTTAATTATAATTAGAAGAGTTTAATTAATGTGCGTCACTAATTGGCAATAAATTCGTAAATTTCAATTTGACCGTGAGTGTTCTATGTTCAACGACTAGCAAGTAACGATGTCCACTCTACAAATGTTTTCGTTTTATGTATTATGTAGTTGTATGTGGTGCCGAACGGTTTCGAACAGGATTAATAAAATTCATTTATATCGCGCAATACTCACTTGTATTTGTACGCACAACATAATAAACAAATAAAATGAAAGGAAACCAAAGTCGTATTACCTAATAGATTTAGTTCAAATGGGGCTTATGTTTACCGACAATCGCCTTACATGCATACTACTCTTGTTGTCGATTCGGTTTTACGATGGGACATCAATGGCGACATTTCACCAAGATGAGCTACAAATATCAGACTGGAAGAATGAAGATGAGCGGATTTATTTAACGTTCGAGTCGTTTAGAAAAATATGTCATTTTCCTGTATTGGGCAATCGATATAAATCGATGAGAAACTGACTATTAAACTTGATATTACCTCTTGACAAATTTATCATATGATTAAAATTAGAATTCCTTCCTTCTAATTATATTCCCGAAAAAATAAAATTCTGAGAAATGAGAAAATAATTGATTTCCAAGTTCCAACCCGCATCTTAGTGTCACTGAACTGAATAAAACCAATTTAGCAAGTTTCCCAGAATTCCAATCGTACCACCAACAAATTGGTTTAAAACTAAGTTCATTCCTTCACATATGCATCTAAAATAATAAGAAAAACCCCAAACGTCAAACGTGTTGTGTGTCATTCATCATTGCGGGCGTTTCCCAAAAATGTATCCGATTCCCTTTCCCATAACAGCCTGAGCGTTTTTCTCATACAGTTGTTCTTCCCTCGATGTTCACTCTATACAAATAAAGCACACATTCCAAACTAAAAGCGATTCGTTTGATGTCGCCTCCGATCCGCATGTTTTTATAAAACAAAATGTCCTTTGATCCCTTAGATTGAAGCCCCCGAAAAAGCACCGAATCTAATTTCAAACTAATTAAGTGACGCAAATTAAAAACAAACGGTACTGTCGCTCAAAGCTATAAAAGAAGAAGCAAGAAACTTTAAGAATGAATAAGTCTTCCGTGTCATCTTGCTTGATTTTTTTTTGTCGTTGGTACAATGATACAATGCATTTGAGTCATACATTTAAGTTCACTGCAGCGTGCATTTCTTAATCAATTAGTTATTCTGTATCTTATAATGAATATTATTTGTTTTTATTCTGTTGACTTACTGAAGTGATTACTTAGCCATGGCATCTTTTTTTTCATATTTCATAATTATAAATGAAATCATAGTGTCAAATTAAGTATAATCTAAAATTTAAATATACTAGATAAAGTATATAAAGGAAATAGAAGAAATGATTATGCAATAACACATAATTACAATCGCGAACAGGAACTGTTTTGCATTATCCTATCAAAACCATCAAAAATTAGCGTTGTTTTTTGATACGATGACGATGAATTAGTTATGAACAATAGCATACATTTTGCCAAGTCATCTTCATCCTCTCATCTTCATATTCAAGCACCCAAAAATCACGCCCGCTTCTTTCTCGCATTGTTGCGCAGTTGCTTGTCGAATGAAGAAAACACATTTAACGCACAAAACTGAGTACATATCAAGTTGTCGGCGGAATGTGTCCCTACAAAGATTCGTGAAGTGCGAACAATAAAAATCTGTGGTTTCGCTAAGTTGGAAATGCTAATTAGTTTTGTTCGTTAATTTAAATACCTTTAGGTGCAAGCAAGAAGATCTCAGATTTAAATATTATATTGACTAAAGATTATTTAAATTTTAAAGATTACAATTGATTTTACAGATTTTTATAGAACTGTAATTAGTAATTACAAAACAACCATTAATATGCAAATAACCAAATCGGTAATTGCAATTTTAATTATTACAATACCAATCACATAAAAATAATATAATTTAGCTATTAGCAATAATTATATAATTATAAACCATAATAAAGCACCTTAATAGTTTTTTAACACAATAATATTCAATTAGTTACTTTCCCATAGTATAAAGTAGTATGTAAAATAAAGGAATCTAATGCATTTACATCTTGTTAGATTCAAACACAATTTGTGCTATTGTATTGACAGTGTTCCCTTTTTTGAATATACAAGTTACGAGTACGACTGATCGTGTTAAACCATGTTGAATAGTCAATGTTCTTGACTCGTCTAAATTTGTATAAAGTTTACAGAAAAGCAAGAAGAAGCCAGTTACTCTAATGATCAAATTATATCGCAAATATATTGTTACCCTATTGTATTCAAATGAAGAAATGCACCGTAATTGGAAGTATAATGTATTTAGTATTTTACTTTTTTTCCCTCAAACGGAATAATAAAAGCAGTTGGTAAACATATTTATATGGAATAATTTTTATTTGTATTTAAGGTTAAGTTTATCTTTAATGGAAGCGTGATGTGCATTATTAAGAAAAGTAAACAGTTTAGTAAATAAAGAATTTCGTATAGAATTCTAAGATAACAAATACAATTATTCCAGAATATTTTACGCCTTATTCAAGTAATAAATATTATATTATATGAAAATATAAAAAAAAAGATAATAATAGATAAGAATATAATTAAAATGATAAATTTTATTTTTAATGTATGGTCTTAAAGTATTTTATGATTTTGGGAATACATATATAAAAATTCTATGTAGGAAATAAATTAAATTTTAATCCATTTAAAATTTCAAGACATATTGTTTTATGGTTATACGCACAATTTATAAAATTTCAATTATATGGTCCTATGAATATATATAATTATGTCAATACTTTTTATGCTTTTAATATTTAATAAAATGATATACTTTTTAAGGAAAGCATAAAATTAAGTAGTATATTTTTAATGGTATATAAAAATATATAGAAACAAATTTCATATCGTCAATACTTTTCTCAATTTTGATAACTTTGCGGAAAAACATATTATTGGTGTTGCTATAAGAAACCGTAAAGGCCGTATTGCTATTTTGAATTTAACGACAATCAGTCATACGCAGTATAGCAAAATGTAATGCCACTAGTCGGAATGAACTTATCCAAATTATCGTAGGCACGGTATTTTCAGGTCATGTAAAATTTTCGTTTGACTACAATTTTTATTATATATGCCATTATGAAAGACTACTCAACTTCTTGAATTTCCTGTAAAAATTTTCATATCTCAGAAAGACAAAAAATTTGAAAAAAAAACTATTGTTGCGCTAATGACGATATATTTTAAAATAATTTAAATTCTATATAATTCCAAAAAATTAGCTTCAAGTTATGCATGTGTCTGATGGACATTTTGTGTTCTCTTAATTTATACTACACATTTGACATTTAATTAATTCATAAACAATATATTGTGAAATTCTTTTGATGTTTACCTATCAATTTAGTTGTTTAATATAGATGCACTGAACGTTATGTTGCAGAATTTATTACAATGATTAAAATGTTCTTTACAGGTTTATTAAAATATTTATTATTAAATTAGTATCCATATGTTAAAATGTAAAGCTCGGTTGGAACGCTCCACGATACTACAAAACTTTATTGATTTATTTAAAATTATCATAATTCTTCGAATAATATGCAGCTAAATTCAAATTGAGGAAATATTACCTGATCATACAAGTACATCAAAATAAAAAAATTAATAAAATAAATATTTATTGTTAGTCACAAATTTTTTCATAGGAAACAAAATTTTAGAAATAATTAAGAAAAAAATTCAAATATAGATCTATCTCATCTTTAATAAAATCCAATATTTATAAATATATATGTAAACATATAAAATGCAAATTGAATAATAAACAACCTTCCAAGGCTTTCATAATTTTCAATATCGTATGCTCCATGATATGCTCAATAATAATTTGTTTCATCGATATTTTTATCCTCATCTTCCTTGCAGTGTATCACCGACATATCCGCAATTCTGCAATCCCGACGCCCGACCGCACGAATAATAGCCAATAATTTAGACTTAATTGTGCTGATTACACGAGGCGACTACCACATTTATTAATTGCTTGTCGATTAGACTCGCTGGGTATGATCTCACCGTTGATATACCATCAGCAAAGTATCTCTGGAACATTCTCAGATACTGAAGTTAATGTCTGTCACGTCCGTCCTGGTATTATCAACTCGTATCTATCTAAATTGCCACGTAAAATTTGAGGATAAATTTTAAGTGTTATTAAAGTAAAAATTGAGGTTCGTGAATTTTTATGATAATTGGAATAAGTTATATAGTATCGTTTTAAAATTAAATTATCAACGTATATAATGTTGGAAATTGCAAATTCTAGTAAACTGAATAAAAATGTATTAAATAAATAATTCAATTTATCAAATAATTGATATATTATTATAAATGTAGCATTACTGTGTACAACTGAAACCCTGAATAATAAAAAAACTTGAAATTTTAGTTTTTGTTTTAGGCCGTCAAAAGAAAATTGCTTCCAAGAAAGACGAAAACTTCACCAAATTGAATTAATTACCTAATTACGGACTGGAAACGACGTTGAAAGTGAATCTTTTTTATGACATGGGTTCCCAGTTGTAGTGACTACTAACATGAACATAATGTACAACAGAAAGTAAAACTGTGCGCTTGTTAAATTATTTTGGATTTGTTCATGTTGTATGCCTTAAAGAAAAAAGGTTATGCCAGTTGCGCTTTTGCATTCGAAGCAATTAAATGTAATTTTCGTCGGAGGAACTTCACCGTTCAACTAACTACGTGAGATTTAGTTATATGGCGTCCGCTTGTCACTTTAATGAACAATTACAAGAAGTAAATAGAAACAGCCATACAAGTATAGTTGCGACAAAATTTTATCAAATTCATCTAAAGTTAATATATTTGAAAATTCAAATGCTTAGTTTATGCTTGTGTAATAAGGTGTGACAAGTGAATTCCGTAGCTTGTAAAATTAAGAAAAGCAGAAGCTTTATAAAGACATTGCCTTATCATTAGTAGTATGATAATTCTATTGCCAATGCATAATGTGTACAAAGGATGTGATGCCAATATTATCCAATAATTATATTCAACGCCTAGAATGAGATTATCTATGATAATGTTATTCAATAAAATACTTTCCTCTAATTCCAACTTTCAATTTAATGCAATAATGCAACTACACTTGTAAACATATCGAAATAATATAATTAAATTAAATAGCTATATAATTTTTGTAATTTGAGAAACACTTAGTAGAAACTGCATAAATCTTTATTGCAATTACTTAGTGTTGGTACAACATATAAATGCCTTGAAGGCAATCAGATATAATTAAAATCATTATAATTTATTTAAATAATAATCATTAGGTGTCTTATAACCAATAACCACATATTTCATGTGCGATTAGCTAATGCCAATTAAGCATCCTAAAAAACCACAATATATTTAAATACTAAAAGTCACAAAAGTTATTAAATTGTGATGGATTCTTAGTAGATTGCATTTTATGTCTGTTTCGCCAAAAATTAAACGCATCTGAAAATGACGCCATAATTGAATCATCAATTCACAAAGTCGTAATTCATACCTGAATTACCGATCAAGTACATTGATAATAAACATGAAATATGCATAAACAAAACATCAAATTTATTTTTAATGAATAAATAATCAAAAAATAAATATAAACAGCAGACGAAACTTAAATTAAACATAACTTCAGTTAACACATACATTATCTTCATCAAAAATCCAAAAGATGTTATTTGTTTGCCTAGAGTCTGACAGGGATAATTTATGTGGAAATGCATAATTATTATTCAATTTAAATTAATACTTAGTACTAGATTACAACATTGGTAATCTTTCTTTCAAACTAAATGATATTTAATCTATCTCCAAAACAAATTTGTCTTCCTCATTGGCTTGTTTCACTGCTCTTGCTTGCACACTGTTTCCATTTAAAAATAGATTAATACAGTTTTTTATTATCCATCATTGAAGATACTGTTAGACACTGTTGTATCCGCGCTTTTAAAATGCTTGTGTACGTGTGACCACATAAAGCCACCACACAGAGGAGCATATCAATCAAATTTTCTAATTAGATCGGATAGTCGGATGCATTGCTGACGCGATCTTCAATTTACAGCATAGCCACACACAGATACAAGCTCAAAAAGACGTACGATATACTTTCAAGAGCATGGGTATGAGTTACGTTATTTAGGCCTATCATCCATTACGCAACCGTAATACGTTCGTAAAATATGATGTGGAGTACAAGAAGCTGGGAAACACACAATGTGCACTCGTTTGCAGCTTCTGCTGTAGATGATTCTTCTATCGATACTCGCGCAACAAATAATTATATTATACATGCTCAAGAAAAGTTCATTACCCGTGTAATTGATTTCACTGATTTGTTTAAAGCTTATTCATCTGCACCTGCGCGGTGAGAACTTACTTCTAATTAATAATTTCCTTTCTGCTTATCTTTGTTAGGGGAAACAACGCAACGCTTTAATATAGGTATTCTATTTTTGCCAGATATAACAATTTATTACTATTAAAATATTTGTTTAATAATATTTTATAACAAATTATTGTGTGCGAAGAATGTTTCACAGGTTGAAAATTTTAAACGTAGCAATATATTTACCTTTCGATTAATATACAAATTCATATTTCTGTCATCGAAGTAGATGTTACATGTTATAAAATTATTATTAATTTAATTTAATTATTTATTAAGGATACATTAATAGAAATACAAAATTATAAAATGAAAACACTTGTACTCTCAGACATCTTAGTTCTTTTTCAAGTATACCGAAGCAAGCTGTTATTAATAAATAACAGATTTTATTAACTCAAATGTCGCTCGCGACGATTGCTAATATATAAATGCTGCATGTGAATAATACGAAGATAGGAAACGCAGGTTGAGAGCAGGAAGAAGCAAGTTAATTGTGCATACTCATTATCATTGACTAAAACGCGTCGGAGAAGAAGAAAATGAATACAAAATAATATTCATTCCAACGCGCTATGTAAGCTCGGTATATTTAATTAAAGTAATTAATTACTGATTGGAGGATAATTAATTATCTCGCGTTTTCTGGAATCTTGTAAGAAAATTCAAACAAAATGTTCTTGAATTTCAAGTGTGTCTACTTGAATTATATTGAATTAGTTCCCCTATATTGAGAACATTATAATTAAATCTTTTTTGTTCCGTTTCATTAAACTCTTCTTCTTGCGGTTATTTATATAGAAGAAAATGATTACACTTCCTAAATGGAGTTCATTGAGTTGTAAAATGTTATTAATTGAAATTAGATTCACACTTGAAATTACAATTGTAGACGGGAATATTTTCTTCAGGACTTCTGAATGATGGTGATTTTAGAAAGGCCCCGATTATCAAATTGCAAGTGCAAGTTTCCTGATGTACCGCATGTATAAGAATTACCAAAGGAAACATCGTATGTAGCCTTTCGTATGCATAGAAGCTAGTGGACCACTCATCTCGTATACTCCGACATGGGCCGCTCACAGATAGGTCTTTCAGTCTAACGGTACCCAAGTGTTTCCATCGACTAGCACACACGAAGTACACTTCCTCCTGCATGAAGAATGCGCAAGATGCACCGAGAATGTTTACATGATTAATAAAAGCTAAGTTTCAAACTAGTCGAGTCTTCAGCTTGAAACTAAAATTAGCCTGACTTTTGTAATAAGTATAGAAATAATTAAGTCATAATAATGATAATAATTAAGCGATGCTTCTAATCTTGAGTATGCGCAAAGCTAAAGTTTGAATTACTCAACAAGCAGCTTGTAGGACAAGATCTCGTCGAGATCTTCTCTTGCATTTTTATGGCAGCTTCAATAGTTTCGTATAGAGTAAATGTAGCAGCTTTAATTGCTAAATTATTGCCAATTAAGATTCCATGAGTAGAAACAGCAGCAGGAATAAAAAGTTCCCTGCTTCAATTACGCGCATGGCGCTGGCGTGTTTTTACGTGTAGATGGATCACGGCGCATTGCCTAATAATAAAAATTTCCTTGTTTTACGACAAGCAAGTGGGCCATAAACGAATTGAAGGAAGGATGCGACATTCGCCGCAAAAGAAATGCTGCTAATTGTCCAGCAATTTGAAAAGAGCCTCTGCTCTAATCATGGTGAAATCCGTTCGCCTTGTGTCTTTAGTGTGCCATTTTGT
>JASKGN010002596.1:0-27692 GCA_030556245.1 Falagria sp. GC000072 | reverse complement strand
CGGCGCCCGCGTGTCGACGGCGCCCGCGTGTCGACGGCGCCCGCGTGTCGACGGCGCCCGCGTGGCGACGGCGCCCGCGTGTCGGCGGCGCCCGCGTGTCGGCGGCTGTCGACGGCAAGATTTTCATAATAAAACTTAGTAATTGAAAAGAATAAACAATAAATTAATAAATAATATCCGTCGTAAGTGTGAATGTATTTTTAATAATAATATACATATAATATGAATAAAATTAGATATAAAATATGTAAATTAGTTAAATAAATAAGGGCAAATAGAGTTTGCAAAGGTACAGAAGAAAAAAAAATGCAATTGAAATGTTAACTATTAAAGGAGTAAGAGTAATTAAAATAAGTATTTAAGTTGGCATTTTACTAATATTTATTATATGACTTTTACATTTAACTTTAGAATTTAGAATTATTTAATACTACAATTTCACTGAAATGAAGTAAGCAAGAGATGTGAGCATTCCTCCTACTTGACAATAAGAGCATTAAGACCTAAATAAGTTAACATCAATACAATGTATATATGAAGAACAGAATTCAAAAAACATTTAGATCAGAAGTGACACTGATCAACAAAGAGTATGCTTAAAATTTGAAAATTCGTATTCGTTGCAATAATCCCTCCCCCGTATGAACCACTGTAATTTAAAAGCAAAAATATTTACATCTCTTTGATAATGATTCATGAATTTTCATCATTTGGTGTTTGAATTAGTTTCATATGAACACAGTTCTTTTGGCTACCACATGTAAAACAATGCTGAATGTGTCCTCAATTAACTAAAATCAGGAGAATCTCTGTGTGCCTGCATGGAACTACAGACTAGACACATCCAATGAAGTGATTGTCTTGGGATTGTATATAATAGTTAGTTTAATTCTGGGCGGAAGTTAATGATAATTCAGTCTTGGCATTTGGCGATGGTGGCAGCTGATTTGGCTGTGTTTGCCCTCCGTCCGATATCTTCGTACTCGTCGCTGCACCAAGGCTCGTACTCTGCGAATTCTAAAACACCGAATACTCAAATGAGAAACATCCCATTACTCGAAAAAAATGTGAAAGAAACAATGAGCGTGTCGGATGGTCTAAAAATAGGAAAAGTTTCCGTTTCTAATCGAATAATCAATAACAATGGTCTAAGGATAAACATTGCAACATATACATTGAACTACCTAAATCTATGGCTAAGAATTAATAAAATTCATATTTATTCATGGTAGTAGAATGTACTACTTAACGCTAAGTTGGTGAAAACTAAGAATAATGTCCATGAATGACAGATATGAATTAAAAGCAAACTATAACTACCTTTAAGTTCACCTCTACATGGAGTTACATGGCGTTTTAATTCAGTTAACCGAAAACAATTCTAAAACAGTGTTCGTTTACGTGGTAACATAGCTTATTGCACTTTTAAAATGCCTGGCTGTTAACTGCCTGTTTTTCATCTAAAACTTCATTTTTTAAACACACATATTGCTAATCATAGACATAAGAAGTACACGTAGCTCTTTTCATAGAGATTATCAGCAATTAGTTAGATTTAAAATACACATAGATAAGTCGACTTTTGAATTTCGTTCATCCTACAACTTACTGCGACATTGCGAACAGACGCTATGGAGCGTCGCCAAAATGAAATTTCTCGCCTTTACAATAACAATCAGAAATGTTACGATCAAACCAAAAATATTTGCATAAACATGATTATAATGATTCGAGTTCTTTGATAACTTTGAAAAAAATTCTCGACTCACCTTTGCACTTACTGGCGGTGGTTGCACTTTCAAATGAACACATTTGGCACACAAAAGTTTTAATCGCTGAATGCCTGAGAAATTAGAAAATATTTTTGAATGAAAATCAGTCAGTTCAGAATTGAAATTACTTACCTTCTTGTCGAAAATGCTCATAACGCGATTCCCAAGCATCGAATAATCTATTATAATAACGCACTGGAATAAAGTCGAGATACTTATAGGTAGTGGAAGTAGGAAAGATTCTTTCAAAGCTGCCTTTGACAACGAATTCGTCCTCTGCTTGTGTAAGGAATCTCACGTCGTCACCTGTTAGTTGATCAAGAATCTCCACGAGGTAGTCTGCACGTTTTTCTCTCTGCACGAAGTAATTGTGTTTATTTGCCTCCTTTGGTGTCAGTGCTGTTGTATAAATGCGAGGATCATAACAAGGCGGTGCAGTCTCACTATTTCGTCCTATTTTTGGTGGCAAATGGAATTGTGCCAAATTAAATAGGGTTTGTACTAATGGTCCTTTGACATGTAGATCTAGTGGTGACGTACTATGAAGACTAGGGGATATATTTACCTAGAATTTTATTAATGGAAAAAATCAATTAATATTTAATGTTTATTTTGAACAGAAAAAAAACTTACTTCTAATAACCAAGGTTTAAGTCTTTCATCAAATAGGACATCCACCCCGAATAGTTCAAAACAATTATATCTATTCGAAACATTTTCATTGCATAATTGTGTAATGGGGGATTCACCACTAATCATAGTTTTAATAACCAACTGTTTTAAAGTTTCCCATAGTGCTTTCGTATCAATCCCACGATCACTTAAATATTCCCATAGTTTCGTCAGAGTCCATTTATGCCCCTGGCAGGAATTTGCATCAGCATTTGCAGTGTATTGGCTAGACATTTTATTAATGCTATAATTAGTTAAATGCATAAAACGATCTTTAAGATCCTTGTCGCTATCGCTATATTTAACTAGAAAAACAAGAAATTTATATAAATAAAAATAAACAAAAGAGCAATTTTTTAAACTTACCACTAGCAAAACGCACCAATCCTTCGGGATACAAATAAATTCTTAATGGATTAAAACTAGTCACCAAAACGTACAATCTTAAATCAAATTTACTACCGTTGATTAAATAAGGATCAGAAATATATCTCTGAACCACTATAGCCCCTTGTTTTGGTAGTTGCGACCATTTGTTAATAACTTTTATTCCTACACCTCTTGCAGAAGCTGGAGGTTTAATAATCCATTTTTCACCTCCACTTCCATCTTTACATTCCCAACATTGTTTTAATGCTTTAAGGTCATGTGGAAGAACAAATGTTTGTGGTATAAAGCCAAATCTAAATGAAATTCAATAAATTGATCAATTTATTTTTAAATTTTAGAAAACCTCACTCTCTATGTCCAAAACGATGCATTAATCTTTGTACGTTTTTCCATAAACGATCCTTCCTCCCCAGTTGAAAGGTCCCAGCAAAATGGTTAAGTTTCTGATTGCTTTTCAATGTTTTGAACATTGGCGATTTCATATGTTTACCCCATGTGCCCGTCCAATCATTCGACTCTAAAATAACAAAAGAATATTTGGATATGGCGCCATTAAAAATTTAATTTAACTCAATACAAACAAAGCTTTAATTATTGTTACCAAGCAGTATCCTGGCCAGTTTAGTTTTCTCGTCTATTTGAATATCATCGGTAACTATAAGTAATTGGGAGTAAAGGATGGGTGAAATTCAAGTTGGAAGGTAACTTGTATTTGTAAGCTACGAAACACTTACTTCGCACTAATCGGAAACCAGTGTTGATAAGTGTTTTACGCACAACTATTGGCGTTATTGTACTCAATTTCCATTTCATATAACGTCTTCCCGCTGGTAATTTGTTTGGTTCGTCATCGTGCATACTAAACCTGAGATATGGTGGTATATTTGGAAACAAACTATAACGCACGGGCCATAATGGTGCATCACCTGATTCTGCAACCGGCTTAGTTAGAGGAGTTAAGGGCAAAGGGATGCAAATTGCTTTACCCTTTGTATTATTCACTTTGCCTAAAAGATGATTCTTTATTTCTTCGGACACTTCATCTGTTGGGGATTTTGGCAGAGATTGTTTTTCTGGATCGACACTATCCACATCGCTTAATTCACTACTGAAATTAAAATTGCAAATGTTTATTTATTATAGCAAGTTATTTAATGCAAAAGAATGTTACCTTTCTTCGTCATGAATTCGACTAAGAGCCTTGACGTTTCGAATTAAATGTTTTGAAGATTTGGCACTGGATAAACGTGCTTTAGTAGCCTTAACAGTAACTTTGGAAGAAACTTTAGGTTCTCGATTGCGGTAACTTCGCCTTGCATCACAAGTAGCCACAATCATATGCCTAAACTTTTCGCATCCATCAATTTTAGGTACAGAAACATGTTCAATAATTTTAATATCTTCGAGATTAATATCAGAAGTGTTTTGACTTGCATTCTTATCTAAGTTCTTAATAATCACTGGCGGCTTAATTGGACTGTATTTGTGATTGTGTAAATCTTTGAGCTTCTCACGGAGTATATCCAACTCACGTGTATACCGTTCCCGAACTAATTTCGCATCAAAATGCTTATCAAAAAAGGTGCAAGTGTCCGGATTCGGAGGAATGGCGTCCCAAAGGCGATCGTTGCGATAAACTACTCGTTGTCCCACATCCTGGACATTGTGGGAGGAAGATTGCTGCATGGCAATGGTTTGTGATCGTCCTTGCGGTGTGCCAAACCTTTTAAGAAGCTGCCGCTTAGAATGCCAGTCAGACATCCTTTCCGACATTAATTCGCAACGGCTTGGGGGAGCACTGTTGCATTCACGATTGAGCGTATACGAATTTACATAATCCCGAGGGATTTTTGAATCTAAATAATCACCTCCCACCAACGATTTCGGGGGTGTCAAATTCAATTGGCAGTTATTTGTTATATAGGTTGTAGGCAACTCACATAAGTTGCTACGGATACGATCATAACGTAATTCATGCACATCATATTCTAAATCTAAATTTTCATATTCACATCTTCTATCATATTTCTTAGGGGTAAATGTTTTCATATCCCTACTTTTCTTTCTGCATGTTTCATACGTTTCGCTTTTTGTTCTTCTTCTTGGCGAATCTCGATCGCATATTGGGCACCAACTTGTATATGAATATTTACAAAGTTTATCCGATGGTATGTCCACATTGCATTCTGCCATCATTCGCTTGCCCAATAATGGCCCTTGCATTACAAATCAATCTAAAAAATGTCATAATTTATTTCTCTTATATTAAAATAACCAAGGAATAACTAAATTTTTCTATAATTAAAAAAAGAGCATTTTTCAAATTTCATTCATGAAAGTTGCATTAAATATTTTCCAAAATGTTAACATAACCTTCTTTTGTTTAAAACATAAAAACAAGTGAAGTATGAATGAGTTTTTTTGAATTAAAATCATGCAAGTCTTTACATTTCTAACATGTCATGCATTCATAAAAATCTGTTAAGAAGAAGAAAAATTAAATATGGAGAAAACGACAAGGGTAAACATACAAACTACAATGTACATCATTTTAATGATTTATCTTACAAAATCTTGACTTACACTTCATTTCTAAAATCACAAATTTATAAAAGACATATTTATAATACGCTTCACGTATATAGAACAGAATAATCAAGAAGTTATTGATGATTCTTTCAAGATAATAGGATCACAACACCAAAACTGGAAAATGCACGAGTCCGGGAACAAAAACCCGCGTGTAAAGATATCATCGAGTATATCCGCTGCATGTCAACCGACATGCAATCCTAAAGTTTGCTTCGTATTGCATGCGGATGACAAACGCTACGTACGTCGTTTCTTGTTGAAGCGAAGCCATTGAATCTTTATTGCGCATGTCCAATATCTGTTTCGCTCCAAATTCTCACTCGGCTTTATTCGTCCGGTCACGTCCGGTATTGCATGGACATGCGCAGAAATATAACAACATTTCTTGTTTGGCTTCTATCAGCTTCTATCTGAAACAAATGCTATCTAAAATTATATAATGGGATTAATTTTCTACTTGTGAAGATTCTTATTTGCAAATAAAACATAGGAGATATTCTATAATTGCAAATTTCAAATTGTTTTACTTAAACAAGAGTAGGATTTGTACGCATGCGTGTTTGAAACCATGTTTTATCGATATTTGAAAATATTGTATCTGCTATATGTTTTTTGATTGTGTAAGTATTAAATCTAAGTACTTAGTAATAATATAGGCAAGTAATTAAGATTAATTAATTGTTATAAATATGTGGAGAGTTTTTAAGTGTGGGAAAGGATAATCATAAAAAGGATAATAAACGAATGCGCATGCGTTGACGAAAACTTCTTCATTTGAAAAGCCTCAGCAAAGTTGAAGAGAAGTTGCCAAATTTTCTAGGTCAAGAGTGAACGCCCTTCATATCATATCGAAAAACTAAAGTGGAATATATCAAAGCATATAGGTATTGAATAAGAGTAGTAAGTAATCAAAAATTACAACTGAAGCACCTGGAACCCAGTTGCTGTCAGCGGTGTGTAACGTGGTAAACGATGTACATCGTAATTAAACGAGCGCCATACGAATCAGCTGGCAGTTTCGTTGAGCAAGCCTATGTTTACTCAGCATTGCAAAGCGCGTCCGCGACGTCTACAAAATCGGTAGTGCGACTATTTCGCAGATTTGCCATTGGCGTGCGACAATTGAATAGCACGACTTCGTTTCGTTTTCATGCCAATTGGTTCAATACGTTTTGCGCTTCTAATATACAAATTAATTAGTAGTCTGTTGCAAAGGTATCACGTGAAGAGCACGTGTTGAATGTGTTCTGTTCGTGAATGTTTGTTTTGTTTCTGTATAAACGTGTGTTGATTTTAATTGCATTGCTTGCGAGTGACGATATCAGTGTTTTCTCCTTTCGTTGGAAATAATATGTCTTCCACTCATGTGTGAATACACTTCGCGAGCTCCTCCTGCTTCACGGTTTATCTTAGGTGAGTTGCAATGCACGCGTTCTTGTTATGTTTTTTTTTGTTGTGAATTTTAAAATTCGACAATCACATGGTCGAAAAAAAATTTTGCTCCATTCTTATTTCATTTATGTATTTCATGTTTTATTTTTCATATCATTTTACACCCACATAGGATTGATACGACGTAATCGCCCTTCGTCACGTCTAGGACTTCAAATGTTGCAATTGTTTAGTTTAGTCACCGATGTAATTTCGCTAAATGTTGAGTAACATTATACTTTTTGTCGTTTGCCAACTTGCTAATGATGGGAAATGTGCAAAATGACTAATAGCATCTTTATTTTCTTATTATCCTATGACTAATCCTATTATTTCGTCAAATGCTTCATTCACTTTCGCCATTTTTTAAAATGGATGCAAATTGTGGTGGGGGGAAATTTCCAGCCCCAACGATTTTTTCGTCCTTATTTCAAAATTTTCCTATCACAACTATACAATTTTTTAAAGTTACTTGATAAAAAATATTTTGTAAAGAAAGTTTATACAAATATTTGTGAACTTTGAAACTTGGAAATGTTATCTAAGGTCTAAACCACTTCCGGAAACATTCAACATTCATAAACACCTATTATTCTTGATTACCCATTATTTATTTAGTTGCTCTATCACGATCACGTCAATAGAAAAATGAGCAATTTTCCGTATAAATGTTTAATTAGCTCACGGCTATGAGCTAGTTGTTAGCATGGTTTATTCAAGCAGCAGGGCACTTGTTGCTGACTTCAATTGAATTAAATTGTAAAGAGGTACAACGATGGCTAATGAAGTTTCTAATTGGTTTAGATTTAAACCTATTATTTCTACATCGTCTATGTTATTAACTAATAAAGGGTTGAAATTTCATTCATTCGTTTCATTCAAAGGATTGATATAGACTTCATTCATTATTTAATTTTAGTTACATTTCAACACATTTAGTAATTTAGATCCATTCATCTTGTTTTTTTGAGAATCTTCTAGAGACAATTTCGCTTAATTTGTTTGCAGATTAAGGCAACAAATTCAAACTGGCCGTGCCGATTAGCAACGCCTCGCCGCCGGTGCTTTGGGGGGCGAGAAGAAAAACAGGTGAGATTTGTATTTGCCGAATCGCTTTTTAGTTTGTAGACGCTTCATTTTCATTTGCTTTTTGTTCTAGCTTTGGTGTCTTCTCTAATTTTTTTCATTGGCATATTGTTGTACTTAACTTTTATTAATAATAATTTAGTTCAGTTTTGTGTCTTCTTTCTTTCATTGGATTTGGTTTTGGATTACAGGTTTCTAAACTTTTGTTGTTTTGTTGGTGTTTGAATGTAATGGATCTCTTTTCAATAAACACAACATAGAAACACAATTTAGGCGAGTCCAGGATCATCTTTTGACATTTGAACAAAATTGTACACTCTTCCTCCCTCCAATTGGTCAACCTTTGAAATAAACATGAAATAAATTATTTTTAATACAACAATGACATGTTTTTGTTTTGTAGATAGATAATCACCCAATCTATTGATTAAAATATTGATAAGTATAGAAGTAGATAAAACTAGATAAATCGATCAGATAATTCGAAATGATATCGTGTGCTATCAAGAATTATTAATTAAATTAAACTCGCGATTAGAATTATTTTTAAGAGCGTTTTAGAAAACAAAACAAAAAATAAGTCATGCGCTTCTTTCTTTTGTCAAAAATTGATTGATTGGTCATTCAGGATCTATTACTGGAACACACACACTTGAAAAAGGTTTTTCCAATGTATGAAGAAATGGATTACATTGTCATAGTAATCAATTAATATTATTTCGGTAATCAGAAATAATAAATTAATGGAAACATCATAAAAATCAATTTTGACCCAGTTATCATAAATATAATGTAGTTACAAAGTGTTTTGCGCAAATCGCAAAAAGATCATTTTCGTTTATTACGTTTACACCTTAATGAGAGAGTCTTTCAATTACTCCAAAGTGGATTATTGCATGGCGTCAGTTGATCTAATTTGTCCAATACAAATACATATATGTAAACACAACACGAAACGTGGATATTCAAATGGCAATTACAAAATGAACATAATTTAGAGGAAGAATGGATGTGTATTTTATTGCTGTCTTTTATTCCGCTTATATTTATGACTGTATATACATATAATTTCCTGTCAACGAAAACCCAGGATCGGTTCTAACTTATTCTAACTTAATTTCAATACATATAATGCTCTTATATCAAGATGGCGGCGTAGGTTTAAAGATGGTAGGATATTAGTTATTTAGTTGTTTATGAGTTTATTTCATCTAGGGACTTATTTTTAATTTCGTTACAAAGTTAGGATCAGTGAACAGACACGTGATTATAGATTTCCATGGGGAAATGAAATAATTCAGTCCGTTCCTGTTAAACTTTATTTAATATTTTCCCAAGATGAAATAGGTAGACACACAAACACGAACGAATGAATACAAATATAGTGTGTACGTTGATAATTAACGCAGATAGATTAAAAGCATGCTCTTTGGTAATTACTGCAGTTGGCTTTATAATTAAACGCTGTTTCAAATATGCACGGCAGCAACAAGCCATAATAAACAACCAACGCAAACCATTCGGTGAATAAAGTACAACCAACAACCACCAACTGAATATAAGTTTGGAATTATCTCTGCTAAAACTGAGAGCTGTCTCACCTTCTTCGTTGCGTGGACAAAAGACTCAAGTCAACCTAAACCCGAATTCGTATTATTGTGGCGATTGAACTCGGACGTTCCACACTGACTTTGTTCCATTTTATTACTAACAACTTAATTCCAATTAATAAACAATATGAAGTTTTCTGCAAATTATTTGCGGGTGTTTTCTTCGTTAAACTGTAAGTTGGTTTGACTCATTAATTTTTGGACCCTTGCAAAAATTCATTCCATCAGGCTTATCAGATATTAGCAACTTTTATTTTATTCGAAAACAATTTTTTCATTTTCTTTTCATTCTTTTTGTTTCTTTGTTTTTGTTATTATAATTATTAATGCCATCTTTTTTAGGTTGTTAAATAAGATTAAAGTACAATTATCATAACGGTAGTGAGTGAGTGAGTGCAATGAGTAATAAGAAATTCTCCTCTTCGGTGTGCCGCTATGACGATTTAAATTTTGATCACTTAAAATTGTTGCACGAAGTGTTACATATAAGTGAGTACGCATTTATTTATTAGTAACAAATTTATTTTCGCCTAATATCTTATTTAAACTCCATTAAAAAATATTGGGGTTGTCTAGAAAATTCGATTCCTTTTTAAGTTCCTTAATACATTTTGTGTATCCAGAAACAAAATACTTCTATTTGCCACCAGAAGGCGACTTCTGGTCTTAGAAAAATGCTGGGTTACGCCATTTTTTGCCTAGAAGAGGAAGGGGGGACGTGGGCCGGTAGCTATTAGGAAACTTTTGAAAAGTTTAATAGCAGGACTTGGAAGCTCCACTTTGGTTTTCTGCAGATGGAACTCAAGAATTAATGTTTCTGGATGTACAAATTTATTTTCTAGATAACCCAAGGATGCAGGTGGGCTCCTTGTTGCCAAATTTGAATTGAATGCCATATTTCGCCAAAGTGTATTTGTACATGTGTATGTGTTAATTGACATAATAATACCATACGTAGTCATGCACATAGTAGTACCAAGCAACAGCCATTCACATAGTACATTTATAGTTGTAGCTGACAAAAGCAAGGTCAGTATCACGGCGCCTAAGGTCTGTGCCAATACGCAACGAATGTATCCTTCCGTATTTATTGCAAGCAGCCAAGCAAGCAAGTCTGTAACCATCGTTATCTGAGAAAAAAGAAACAAATGATGAATGTCCCTTGCATGTTCATGTCTCTTATACAACATCGATAAGGACCAAAAGCGGAAGTCTTCCAAAGTGGATGGTGATGGATTCAGAGGAACCATCCCATCCGGCTGCATCCGGCGTACCCACGACGTAATCAATGAGTCAGAACTGGTCAGAACTTTGGTGACATGCATGGAAGAATTGTTATGCACATCCGCATGATGAGCAGTTAAGCAGTTTGTTATGATTGAACAAAAGCAGGCAGCACCATCCAAAAACGCTTAGCAGACGGCCGCGGTACAGTTCGCATAACGTACCGACTCCCGGCATCGACGTCGACGCGACATACGTTTCAGGCGACTTACTTGAATCGTTCTCGGAGTTCGCCGTCTCCGTCTGGTAACCACGTCCACAATTTTACGCTAGCCTGCTGCCTGCAGCCTGCTGCGATCGGTTCGGCGTGCGAGGCGTGCGTTAGTCTCTGTAAAGTCGCGGCTAAGTATTGACGCAGTAGTTCGCGTAATTACGCGAACATCGTGTTGTATTAGAAAAGTGTCCGCGATAAGAAGGTGTGCTGTGCTCGCACTTATTCAAATGAAACAAATGTGCACGTCGTTCAAGTATCGTGACGAAACTTTGTTATTTCGCTTTGGATTACCTAATTGGCGCAACAGTGCCATTGCAACTCGCCACGCATTAAGGGAGAAAGAAGATAAAGTCGTATCACGCACTTCACGCGCCCACCAAACGAGTGGAAAGTTTTAAATCTCGATGCAAAGTCGCGCTGCATTCAAAATTCTGTGCTTATAGATTTTATTTTATTCATATTCACCTTCGTTTCGTTCGTGCTGCATATTATTTCATTCCTGCACTCACGATTTTGATTTTCAACTGCGCTCTGGAGAAATTGTACTTGCTGTTAAAGTAAGGAGATCGTCTAGCCTAGCCAGATAAGGATTAAATAATTACTTAGCCAATGGTTCGTTGTAATCTTTACTCATTTCAATTTATAATTTGTTCACGATAAAACTAGCATTAAGTTATACTCTGGGTTATTGTCTTGATACATTTTTATTAATTTTGAGGCACATTCAACTTTCAATTCGGCCAAAATTGACTTTTTCTGGGTCCCATTGTTAAGATTGTTTCCGATCGTAAATGGAACAATTGCACAAACACATACACACGATACATGTTCTTTTGTCAATAAAGTTACCAGAAATTTAAGCGCGCTATTTCCCGCCTCAAATCGAAATTTAAAAAAAGACACGAAAACAAAACTGTGCAATTTAGAATAAAACGAATTCAGGACAGTCGAACTGATTTCAGCACACAAAAAACATTTTATACGTCGTGCATAAGTAGTCATGCGTGTAATGCTTATAACGTTTTAAACTAAATACATACATAGATAAAATTGAGTGGCGCTATCGCATTAATTGCGCGTACGTGGGTTCAATCGACTGAAGCTTGTTTTTCAAGAAAATGCTCAAAACATTATCGAGTGCCACACGTTTTTGTCCTAACGCAATAATGTAATTACATTCATATCAATATTATTTATTATTTATTTACAATACTTTATCTCGTACAAGTCAGTTTACTATCTGTTAATTCAATGATTGGTTGGCCAGCGCGAGGTTTCTCTTCCGCCGTTCTACATATCGTCTATCTGTCTGTTTCTCTTTGTAATATTTATAATGCGGCGATGCACACGTTTTGCCAAATAAATAAATATGCTCAACATGCTTTATTTGCAATGACTTTGGGTTTTAGCTTCGCATCTTTATTTGCAAGGTAATTCCACGGAACATTTAAACCGAGGTCAATAATCATGCGAATACTAAACTGCTAATGAAATATTAAACTTATTGCGTCATCGTTTGAAAATCATTTCAAATCATTCAGAAATTAGTTTTTCATTTGATTATTTTTCTTGCTCTATCCCTATGCAATATGGCGTCTAGTGCCTACCGTTTTAGCGTCTTTAAACTTCGGCCCAAACCTCGCTAAATTTTACTCCTCAGCTAACAGTAACATCTACGTACAACTTACAAAAGCATTTGTTTATTTATTACGCATTGTTTTTGTGGGAAAATAAATTCCATATCGGGCAATTGTTTTAGTATGTTTTTGGTGTACTATGGTACTTTCATAAGACTTTAACAATAGTCCACCCAAGTTACTTACAACAAGTAGGTACTATTAATAATTCAATCGATTTCATTACATATCGTTACATATTCATGTTCTCATTTGAAACCCTTGAAAGGTATAGAATTGCCTACTATGTAATATTATCAATACGTTTCATGCATAAATAATTTAAAACTTGATTGTCACCTGCCACTAAACTCACGAGACTCAATCAGATAATAAATAACATACAAACAATTAAGCTTCAAAGGCTTTTGTTTCTTTTTTTCTTTTAAATAATCTAACGGAAATTATATAAATATGTCATTTCCTTTTCTATTTATTAAAAATTATTTTTGTATGTATCAAAAATGATTGTAACTTTAATTATTTAGTGAGATAATGTAATTTTTATATCTATGACTTATGATTACTGAAAACTGGTTTGATCAAGATTAAAGCCGAAAAAAGCGTAATGTACTACAACTCAATAGACTACATTACATTTACTTGAACTTCATGCATGCACGTCAATTTTTAAAAGTAAATATTTAACTTGTTATATTTGAATGCAGCTTAAATGACTTTGATGACTATGTTTTACTTGAAACAATAATATGTAATTGAAATAATTATTTATTCGACACGCAGTTTATTATTGTTTCATTACTTCCATTATTGATACAGCACATTTGTTAAAGTTACAACATCAAAGTTACAATATTTGTATAATTTTATTATTTATTATTCGCGAGTTAAGTGGCATCGTACTTCATGGAAAATCCAATATCAAATCCCAAATCATATCGAAAACCAGAACTTCCTTTAAATGCGAATGGGTAACTGATACTATGTTGATATCAAATTCAGTTCATATAATATTGTGGTTGTTATATCCATATCAAACTATTTGCTAATTATTCATAGGTTTCATCAACTTTTATTTTTCACTTTTTCCTGCTTTGCATATTTGCATACATGCCATTCCTCCTAATAACATTGTCTGTGGTAATTATTTATTTGTTTTTAAAGTTTTTAATTTGTTTACAATTTCTTATTAATTAGCTCCCATTTTCATTTTCATCCTAAACGATGATTAATAAATAATCAGAAATTATTGGTTTGTTAATTCAATTAAAAAGACTAGCCAAAATACTAAGAATATATATGATGATGTACTGTACTAGAAATATCTCACTCTACAAATTTGGCGTATAGTCTCCGTGTCCATTTCTGAAGACTTAGTATAGTCCATCAAATTGAATTCGAGAATTAAACTTGTTTTTAGAATATGATAATTATTAGTAGGACGTAACGATCGTTGCAGTTTCTTATGTGTCATAATAAAACAAAGTATGAGTAGGTTTACACAATAAGTAGTATCTTGAACGGAACTTTCCGTTGCTGATTATGCCACATTTGACAATTTATCAGCATACATATAATTACATAGAGCTAGAGTATAATACACGTCACTAGTTTTTGTCCATGCAATATTTTGTCTGTGAAATATTTGCCATTCCAAGCTTAAAAGTATTGTCTAAACCTAGTTGCGAATAGACTATGTAAATATATTCGTTCATTCGTTCCTATTTTACTCCACATTAGTCATTGTTTCGTTGAAATTATTCCGAGTAAATTTGTTTTTCCTTAGGCTACCTATTTAATCTATTAATTGCGGGAGTCACAAAATAGCAATTACACTATGATCTCAATTTCATTTTCTTTTTTATTGATTTTGCGAAGAGTATTTATAGTGCATAACAAATGGCATGTGGGATGGACGGACGAACGGACGTTATTCCTATTCGTATATGTTCGTGCACCTTACGCCTTTTCTCATAATGCGTGTTAAGCCAGCATTTGGTATATCCGTTAGAATTGACGCAAATTAAAAGCAAAAAATACATATACTATTATCTGTGCTAATAATGTGTAGAAACAAGTCAAGCGTTTTTACCGAAAATTTCCCTTTTTTAAATCTTCAATTAAATCTTTGAGCGTAATTGTCCTGCCGCCATTTTGTTGAGATGTTAAGCGTCATGTCAGCCATCTTTTGATATTTGGCGCCAAAAATCTTAGAGGTCCTAATTGACAAACACTTTAGCTCTGTTAAGGCACAAAAAGCGGAGAAATAATGAATAGGAATAGCTCAAAGAAAATATGTATGTATGTATAAATAACAGAAAGCAAGATACAAGAAGAAAATCAAAGGCAATAATAGAAATGATTGCAATTCAATAAACGATGAAATTGCGTCAATCACATCTGTGACGGCGTAATAAGTAATATCAAAACGAATTGGATAATCTGGCGACGTATCACGTATCGATATCGCATCTGGCCGAGCCACTTGTAAAATTCGAATCCGACGTACGATATTGTTATTGCTAATGACGTTTTGCATTACACACATAACTAAATGAATGCATATAGTATAATGCCAAATAAATGGCCTTTGAGTGTATATGATTCATGACATGTATATTTTCTCATTACATATAGAAGCAATGTCCGCAATTAGTATTTGCTTACCACCCTAAGAAGCAACTCAACGAATTTGTTTCCTCCAATCTTCACTCTTCGTTCCAAATAATCGGCAAAAACGGCTAATCCCATCGAGAAATCGCCATTAGTCAGCTGGCTCCTGCAAGAATTGAATAATAACAACGACTTCGGAAACATAGTGGAGAAAGTGCGCACGAATGCCAAACGCAGAGCCTGCACGAAGCACGTGAAGATAGCCGAGCAGCAGCAGCTGATCCTGTGTCATCATCATACCGGGTATCACAGCATTAAAGGTGATTTGTCTCAGATAGGAAATTGCTGTAGCCACAGCAACGTTGGAAGCAATAACTGCGGACGCCGAATTCGGCAGGCGTTGCGCAAGGCTGGCGCGAAACTTTCTAGGGTGGCTGTAACCCTGAAGCAGTGGTGGCGCGATGCGGGGCTCTGCCCCAAAAGGTCGTGCGATCCGCTAAGCGGTAGTGTTATCGGACTTGGCGGCGTCATCATCAAGGGAAACACGACGTGCACGTGTGTGAAGCGCGTCGGTGGTAGGAGTGGACGACACCGACTCATGGGACAATCCCTCAGCATGTGTAAGCTACACCAATGTCGACATAAGAAAAGTAAGTCAAGTTGCTAATTGCAACGACAGACGATATGCTGACGATCAGCAGAGCAGCGTACTTGCATGTTGCAGGCAGCCAAACATTATTAGGCTCTCCTTTTCGAAACCGAATCTCTCCGCGTTGCTGTGGTTGAGAAAGATCACAATCTAATTATAGCGTAGCCAATTTTTTTATTGCATTGCTTATGCGGTTGTGCGTCAACTCCACAAGGGATAGCCAACTGCGGTTGCGAACGGAAGAAGCTGGACTCAGATTTTGATGCATTTACGCTGAGCAAGTGTCCTGCGCTCGCAACAACTCCCGAGTACAAAATTTCCTCAAATAGCATAACTTGTGAAGTTGGTGCCGATTGAATGTCACGTATACAAATATGTGACGCGATTGACGACAAGAGTCGCGGCTATTTTTAATGCCCCGTTCGAACGGCATGCCGTACGCTTTACGTTTACAAAAGTTTCCGTTCCGAAAATAGATTTTCATGCAGCGCCGTTTCAGCAGCAAGCAACCGTTGACCATACTGCGTCTCCTTCTTGAACTTTACGTGCTGCCCATGCCCTGCCTGTCCTGCCTATTGCATTAAAAACTTTCTTCCGTTTTGCGCAGTTACGGCCGCATGGCATAATTGAGAGAAGCGAACTAAATGAGCGTTTGTTTGTCTTCTTTTCATGGAGGAGATGTATTTGGTGCTGTGCTGTACCACATGGCGTTGGTGTTGGTGCAAACGTTTTAATGTTATGATTACATATTTCATTGGTCATTCAAATGCTGGACTACTACTCACTCACCCTCTCGCATTTTTATTCTATTTCATCATACTGCCACCACACACTCACTCTTTTAATTACTTGCGACCTTTTCAGTTCCAAGATCTTCTAGTTACAATGTCTCTTCTCTTTATAGGCTTGCACTTGCGTAACACCGAGGAGTCTCGGATGCCTGTTGACGGTGCTGGCCCCGAATCCGGTCTGCATCGACTTCACAGGAACTGCTATGATCCTGAATATGCGCGTATGGAAGCATGGTTAGATGAGCATCCGGATTTTGTACAGGACTATTTTTTAAGGTGCATATTCGTGTCAAAATTTGTTTGCATCGTTTTCCTATTATTCTTTTTGTAGAAAAGCGACTCGACAAGTAGTAGACGCATGGCTTGTATCTCATGCAACTCCGACTTCCTCAAGTGCCGAGTTGGCATCACCCACTCATACTTCCAGAGGTGGGTCTGGTGCCACAACCCCTGTACGGAAAATATCAGCCCATGAATTTGAACGAGGTGGATTGTTGAAGCCCATGGTTAGTACTGTAGATGGGCAGACGACGTTCCTAACCGGAACTGAAAGCCAAACCACTAGTGGTACTGGTCACTCGCCTACTCCTGGCCGCCGACAACGTAGATCCCGAAATGAGTTACGACAACTCGACGAAAAGGAACTGATTTTTGAATTGGTAAATTTAGAGTTGGCCAAATTATTAAATTGGTTTTGCTAAATCGTTTTTTGCTTTTGTAGGTGAAAGATATTTGCAATGAATTGGAAGTGCGATCATTGTGTCACAAGATTTTGCAGAATGTTTCTATGCTTCTTCATGCTGATAGGGGTTCCTTATTTTTGGTACAGGGTGATAAGAGTAGCCCTCCAAATGGCCCTAATAGTAGATTATTGGTTTCCAAACTATTTGATGTTTGTTCAAAAAGTACACTTATGGAAATGGAAAAGAAGGATGAAATTAGAGTTCCATGGGGTACTGGTATTGTCGGTTATGTAGCTGAAAGTGGGGAACCCGTTAATATTCCAGATGCATACCAGGTAATAATGCTACACTATTTGGCTTCATGAAAAAGGTTTAAAACTAAATTAAATTAGTTGCAAAATAAAGAGTTGCAAGTGTTACAGATTATTGTTTAATGTCGTTGAGTGGTTTCTTAATATCTGAAATATTGATTAATTTGTAGGACGAACGATTTAACCACGATATAGATGTACGCACAGGCTATAAAACCCGCACCCTCCTTTGCATGCCAATAAAAGATACAAGCGGAGACGTCATTGGAGTTGCCCAAGTACGTATAATAAAATTCAATGTTATAAATAAAAAAAAACTTTGTTTGGATATCTATTTACAGGTTATTAATAAATTGGGGGATACTCCTTTTACTGAACAGGACGAGAAAGTGTTTGCTAGTTATTTACAATTTTGTGGTATTGGCCTTCGAAATGCGCATCTTTATGAAAAGTCACAACTTGAAGTGAAACGCAATCAGGTGTTATTAGACTTGGCGCGTATGATATTCGAGGAGCAAAGTACTATCGAACACGTTGTCTTTAGAATTTTATCGCACACGCAGAGCCTAATTCAGTGCCAGAGGGTGCAAGTGCTATTGACGCATCAAGCATCCAAATGCAGTTTTTCGCGAGTGTTTGATTTCGAAGCGGCCGATCTTACAGGAGAAGATGGCGAATCCAGAACTAGTCCTCATGAAAGTCGGTTTCCCATCAACGTTGGAATTACTGGCTATGTGGCCACCACGGGTGAAGTACGACTCGTGTGTATACAGGCTTCCCTTTGTATCATTATGTTTTCATTTGCAGACTGTTTCCATTCCTTGTGCGTACGAAGATCCTCGATTCGATCCCAGCGTGGACGAAGGTACGAATTTTAAGCATAAAACCATCTTATGCATGGCAATAAAAAATTCGTCCAGCCAAATCATCGGTGTCATCCAACTGGTCAACAAGTTCGATTCCTTGGCCTTTACCAAGAACGATGAGAACTTTGTGGAGGCCTTCGCCATCTTCTGCGGGATGGGCATCCACAACACGCATATGTATGAGCGTGCTGTGGTTGCTATTGCCAAGCAAAGCGTCACCCTGGAAGTACTCTCCTATCATGCGACGGCCAGTCTCGAGGATGCTCAGCGGCTTAGGGTAATATGCAGCCATAGACGAAGCCAGCTGATTACCGACAACACGCTTTGCGATTGCAGAAACTGCGCGTGGCGTCGGCGCAGCACATTCGGCTGCACGACTTCACCTTCGACGACATCAACATGGATGATGACCAGACGATAGCTGCATGTGTCCGGATGTTCCTGGACCTGGATCTCGTTGAGCGCTTCCACATGGACTACGAGGTGCTTTGTCGATGGCTGCTGTCCGTGAAAAAGAACTATCGAAACGTCACCTACCACAACTGGCGGCATGCCTTCAACGTCGCCCAAATGATGTTCGCCATTCTGACTGCAACCCAATGGTGGAAAATCTTCGGCGAGGTGGAGGTTCTCGCTCTGATCATTGGCTGTTTGTGCCACGATTTGGACCATCGGGGTACAAATAACTCGTTTCAAATTAAGTGCGCATCATCGCTACTTTCTTTGGGTATTTGAAAATAATTTTAGAACGATTTTGTTGCAGAGCTTCTTCGCCTTTAGCACAGTTATATTCTACGTCGACCATGGAGCATCATCACTTTGACCAATGCGTGATGATTCTCAATTCTCCAGGCAATCAGCTTCTTGCTAACGTGTCGCCAGACGAGTATTCTAGAGTCATTCGACTTGTGGAAGAAGCTATTTTGTCTACTGATTTAGCAGTTTACTTTAGGTGACTATTTTTGAGGATCATTTTTAATGTAGTCATGATTTTACATGCTTTCCTTTTGAAATTTTGCAGAAAACGTGGCGCTTTCTTTAGCGTCATTAACCAAGGACCAAATTTTGATAATAGTGAGCAGAGGGAATTGTTGCGTGCCATGTTGATGACTGTATGTGATTTAGCGGCCATCACAAAGCCTTGGGACGTGGAAAAACGTGTAGCTGAATTGGTTTCCTCAGAGTTCTTTGAACAAGGTGATATGGAACGTGAGGAATTTAACATTACGCCTATTGTAAGTGCTATCTTGTTGCTTTGTTGTTCTTTGTTTTTTAATGTAAATTGTTTCAGGACTTAATGAATAGAGAAAAGGAGGACCAATTGCCTTTAATGCAAATCGGCTTCATAGATTCAATATGTCTGCCAATTTATGAGGTAAATAAACAAAACTTGTAGCGTAATAAAAGTATTGATTCTATTTTATTGTAATTCTAGGCATTCGCGCAACTATCAGAGAAGTTACTACCACTTGTTGATGGTGTTAACAAGAATCGAGAAAAGTGGATGGAAATAGCCGCACAGCAATGCCTGCTTCCATCGGAAAATATGGAGAAGGACTCGAATGATAATATGGCCATTTCAAAGGCAAATAGTCCAGAAACGTCTAATTCTCCTGTGCACAACAACGTTGCCGATTGAAGATGTATTTATATTTGTAGATATTGAGGGAATTATTTATTCATGTACATTTATCATTTACCAATGTCACAAACACACTTTCATGTAGCAAATAGCTGCTATTGACTTACACCTCTCTGAGTAAGTTGAGTGTGTTAACGCGTTAAATCTTAATTAATAATTTATCAATTCACGCACTTCGTTTAGTGTCTAGTCCTAACACTTAATAGGCGAAGATCAGAGTTTAAATAGTAACAAGTATAAAAAAAAATATTAAGAAATCGAGGTAGTTGCGATGATTGAAATTCCACATTTGAGAGATGCAAACTGTTAACTGGCAATCTATGATAGGACACGAGTTGTAACCACTTTTATTTTGTTTGATTTTCGGTTATTTTTGTTTTGCTCTCTGTCGATTTTTATTAATTGTGATATTTTTTATTATTTAGTTAACGAAATACTAAATTTTAATAATGAAGTCCACTACTTTCTTTGGAAGCATTTAGATAATAATAAATTGCATTTGTGAATCAAAAAATGCACATGCTCTGATTTCAAAGGGAGTATTATCTTAATAATTTTATTAGTTCTCATGTTTTCTTTTTGCTTTTGAAATTTATTGATACAGACATCGCATTGTTGGTCTATCAAAATAATACTGGGGGTCATTGAATGCCACGAGATAACATTCTGACTATGCAAAACAAAACAGTCGTCGAGTGCGTGTAAGAGTCGTCATGTCGGTATTATTGAACGTTGGAATTTTGATATTTATAACGTTATCAAGAATAAAGAACTGTACCTGCTATGTGCCTTCAACATGCGATAGTGAAATATATTGTCATGGACAACTCTTACATATTGTGCAAACTGCTGAGGTATTTCAAGATTCGAAAACTTTTGTTGATATGACAATGTTGTATGATCCGAATGTAATTCTGCAACGTTTTAGAACCTTGCTAGCAGAGAATAATGGCACATTAGAAAAACATCAAGTAAGTGGTCCTAAGAATTAAACTACAAAAGAAAATAACATCGTTTTTTAGGTATTAAATTTTGTCGATACAAATTTTGTAAGTAATGTAGAGTTAGAAGAATGGGTGCCTGAGGATTATAATCCTTCGCCGTCGTTTCTAAATAAAATTTTGGATCCAACTGTTCGGGAATTTGCTGCGGAAATTATTGCGATTTGGCCTAAACTCAGTCGAAAAGTAAGTGCAACTGTTTTAACTAATCCTGAAAGACATTCTATTTTACCTTTGCCAAATGGAATGGTTGTACCTGGTGGTAGATTTCGTGAATCTTATTATTGGGATACCTATTGGATAATTAAAGGTTTACTAGTAAGTGAAATGTATTGTACTGCACGTGGATTGTTAGATAATTTTGTGTACTTGATCAAAACATTTGGGTATATTCCTAATGGTAATCGTGTGTATTACACTCGACGTTCCCAACCCCCATTATTTTTGGCCATGTGTATGGAATACTTTTTACATACTGGGGATATAGAATGGATACGAAATAATGTAATTTATATGGAACAAGAACTTAAATTCTGGCAAAATAGAATGATAAATGTGAAAGGCCACATGGTGGCAAGATATCTTCCATTAGATAAAGGACCAAGGGCAGAATCATATAAAGAAGATTTGGCAGTGGCTTCTAAATATCCTGATTCAGAAAAAGATCAGGTATATGCTGATTTAAAAGGTGCTGCAGAAAGCGGTTGGGATTTTTCCTCTCGTTGGTTTTATAATGAAATGAATTCCAATATATCTCATATTAATACGCGACGTACTCTTCCAGTAGATTTGAATGCTTATCTTGGTAAGGCTTTTCGCGATTTTGCTCATTTTTACAATCTATTGAGAAACACGACTCAGCAATTATATTGGCACAATGAATATAAATTAATGCAGCAAGCAATTTATGATATATTTTGGAATTCTACAGATGGTGTGTGGTATGACTATGATTTAAAATTGGGCAAGCACCGATGCTCTTTTTATGCGTCAAATATTTCACCAGTTTGGGCAAATATTGAACATTATGAAGCTCATGATTATGTCTACAATTATTTAAAGAGAAATAATATCTTCGATTATTTAGGAGGTACACCAACTTCTTTGCAGCAAACTGGAGAACAATGGGATTATCCAAATGCATGGCCACCATTGCAAAGTTTAATTATAAAATCATTGCAAAACGGGAGAAGTGACAAATCGCAAAATATGGCGAAATATTTGGCAGTTTTATGGCTAGAAGCAAATATCATAGGGTATAAAGAGTCTGGACAAATTTATGAAAAATATGATGCCCTAATTCCTGGCAAACATGGCGGCGGAGGAGAATATGTCGTACAAGCTGGTTTTGGTTGGACGAATGGTTTAATTCTGGATTTAATTAAGCAATACTATACATAACACAATTAGAATTATTAGATAATAGTCAATCTCTTTATTTTAATGTAAATACATCCCGTAATACACATTCGCCGTTTCACGACGACTCTTTGGTGTCCTTGCAGTTTGTGAGAAGAAAAATACACGTCCTTGTATTTTGCAAATATTAAACTCCTGCAATTATCTTCTAAATAGTCGCTAAGGACTAAATACAAACTAAGCGTTTATTATTATGTGAAAACTGATTAGTGACTTATATTATCACAGTAAATAATAATTTTAATATTTTCATAGTTGAATAAAATAAAATAATATGTTAAAATTGCAAAGCAATAAATCTCCTGAGCACATCTATATCATTGCTCACATTACGTCAACGTTTTTGATGTTATTGTCATTTGAGGGTGGAATAGTCGACTCTTTATTATCACCCTTTGCAGGAAGTTGCTGTACTGTGGTGCTACCTTGGCTAGATGCATGACTGCTAGTGCGAGAATGACCAACTGGGGTTTGTACTTGTGGCGTTGGTGGACTCTTCACTCCTAGAATAGGATTTGCAATTTGTAACAGAAACAACACTCGACTAAGATTTTAATAGGAAGCAAGTGAGCTAACGGCAAGTACATACGAGTTAACAAGCGATTAGCAAGCCACACAAATAAATCGGATTAATGTTAGTAATTACCACTTTGTAAATTCGCTCCTCCTCCTTGCATCTGCATATGATATTTGTAGATATTTTCTGTGGATTCAACGACTCCCTGTGTTAAATTTAGGCTCCTACCTCGCACTCCAGTCTCCTTTGTTTTTGGTGCCCACCAATTCATAAACGTTCCAACTACTGGTACTTGTCGTAGTATACCTTCTTGCCATAGTTTTTCTTCATTTTCTTTTTGGAGATCTAAAGTTGCTGTTTCAATTCCTATTTAAAATTAGAAATTATTACTTTTTGTCCCCTTGATATATTTGAAAGGTTTTACCTCTCTTGACTATTTCACTCATTGAATCTAAAACTCTAGAATTCTCTTCGACACTTTGCCCCACTCGTATTACTAAATTAATTAACTCTTCAACTTCAGATTGTGGTGTAAGCATACCAAATCTTACGCACATCAATCCATCAGCACCTTCACCCAATGAAAATGCTGAATCTGTCGATCGTAAAGAATCTACTAATGCCATATTCAAATTGTTTAATTCTTCTTTCGCTTGGTCAGTGAGTAATTCTTCCCATCCTTCCGGTGCGTATCGAACACCCCCTAAACCGGCCCATTCTGGTAACTCGACTAACTTTAAAACAGGTGATGCATCTATCAACTTAATAAATGTTTCTTTGTGTTGAATTGTCGCACGAAGGATAATTAATTGTTGCTCCAGACATTGAACAAACATTTCAATATCTGATGCAGTAGGTAGTTGACCAGTGGTATATTCAAAGGGGCAGAAACGTAATACGACCCCAACATTTTCAAGTTCACAAATATCTATTGGAACCTAAGATAGGATAAAGTTTTATTATAAAATTGAATAGAAACAATAAATTTATACTGTTACCTGTGGTGCATCTAATTGTAAAATCTGTCCTAGCCATGAATTTAATTTGTCGTAATATTGAGGTACGCGAGTGATTATTTCACCATCTTTTGCCTCGGGTATGAATTGAAATACTACACTACAGGCAGTTGTTTCAAATAAAATTGATACAGAGGTAGGTTTTGAAATTAATTCAGAAACTGTGTAAGTACCACTTTCACCCCCTGGTTTTTGACTCTTTAAATTTTATACATATAATTAACAAATTTTTTTATTTTTGATAACTTGACTACTTACCAATACTCGTACTTGTCGATAGCAATCAATTGCTGCCCATAATCTTTCACTAGCTAAGAAATTATCACGAATTTTTGCATGTAACCCTTCTCGACCAAGAGCTTGTAAAGCAACCCATAATGGCAATGATAAAATACGACGTCCTTGATGATCATTTGTAAGACCTGCAATTAATGGTAATGTGCTTTCTCTTGTTGAACCAACTTGTCTGTTCCTAGGTTCAGTAGGATTATGTTTTTCCCAAAGCCTATACAAAGTCTAGAAATTACATTCAGGATAATAACAATTATAATTAAACAACAAATATTTTTATTAAACTTGTGAATTTCATGAAAGGATACTATCATTGGTAAACCAGGTAATCCCAACCAATTTCCCAATGGTAAAGTGAAACTATCAGCAATCGCTGGTTGCTAAAACAATTCAAAATGAATTTAAATAAAAACCAAACAAATATATAATTACTGGTCCATTAGGTTGCTGCAATGGTAAAACTAAAGCAGCCAAACTATGTCCTCGTAAATGTAACCAAATATCATGTGTTTTACACAACTCCTGAATTCTAGGAATATTATCCAAGTGTCCTGAAATTGGTGTACCCACATCAGCAATTACTAATAACGGAGTACGTCCAGCATTAATATCCTCAATAATCATCTTCTGTAAAGCAGCACAATCCATAGTATATTGTGAACCTAAATAAAACATTATTCAACAAGTGAATCAACAACTGGAAGCCACAGACATACCGAAATGTGTATGAACTGGAACAGGCCTTACACAAGATAAAGGTAAGCCCAATTGTCTACATAAATGTTGCACAATTCCCAGAGGACTTGCAACACTGCTATAAATCGTTGGAGGTGCTGCAGTATATGCTAATGCTCCATCTTCAAGATATCGAGGATACTTATAGTGTAAAATCATTCGGGTTATTCTGACAAGCCCTTCTAATTGATCTTCATGATAAAATGCAGCACTATCTAAAAACCTATAAAATCATGCTTTTACAATCTTCAAAATTTGCTTCTCTTGCATGCATTACTATATTGAAAATAAGCAATTCATTAAGTGTAATTCAAACAATCAAAGTGATTCAATTACCCAAACATTTGGCTTAACCATCTAGTTGTATCTGTAGTAAATCTCGTACTCAATTTTTGTAAAACTATTCTATCCAAATTGCCACAATACGCAGCTAAACTATGAGAAGTGATAACAAGTTTAGCAATGTTATCCAATACAGGTAAAGACGTAGGTTCTCCATCCTCATCGGTGGCAACCAAAGTTTGAATAGCTTGAATAATTTCCTCATTTCGTTTCTGATCTAAGCCTAAAAATACTGTTGGCTGATTAAATGTGCCATCATTTAAATTAATGCCTTCTGCCACTTGTTCCAATCGGCTAACAATTTGTGAGGCCTCAATTGCAATTTCCCCTAATTGTGGCTGCAAGAATTGATTCATAAATATTTTTATATATTGATAACTTATGAATTAAAATACATACGTGACGTGTCGAAGATTCACTGGGATATTTGCCAATATCCATATTAGATTGCGTTTGTAGACTGTCTGAGGTGGCTTCTGTGTTTAAATTGTTTATCTCTATCGGCGAAGTCGCCATCGTGGCAAGTCAAACCTTGCGCGTTGCGCGGTACGAGGTATTGGGAAGCACTGTTTGTTTGTATTTGCACAGTACTCTCAGGAGATGACAAAATTCTTGCCACAGCCTGAATTTGTGGATATTTTCCCACTTTTGATAGTTTCAGGATGTTGTTTATTGATGGAATATTTATGTTTGAACTTAGTTCTAAGATTTCTAGTTTATGCCTATTACGACTGAGTTATTTAAGAGAAATGCACTTTTGTAATATTTTTACTTTAAATCTACGTCGGTACTTTGGAGCTAGCCAATTTTCCGGATTTATCAACGTACTAAAATCTAATTATAGTGAAGGTAAATTAAAAATATCTTCCTTCTGTCTAAACTATTTTAAATTATGACATATGATTTTTGGTAATAAACGAGTTTTTGATTTGAATATATCAATATTTTCTTTTGAAACAATTATGCTCTGATAGCCAAAGTGGCTTAATCCACAATTTCAAATTACGCAATTCGGATTTTGGAAATACATATTTCCAAAATTTTATATACTTTGCTATGTTTGTTAATGTTTATATATTTTATATATTTCAGTTTGTAGAATATCATAATATTTTTATAATTCCTGTTTAGTCAGATCAAAAGATAAACGTCCAGGACTTAAATTGGATTAGGCCAATGTAACAATACAATACTAAAGCATAGAACCAATTAAATTATTGTTAATTAAATTACATACACTTCACTCTAATAACAAGTTTAAAAGGATTGATATGTAACATATAAAAAACAAGCAATTCTAATTAGTGTAATTCTACTCCCTTAACACAAATCTGCAATCGATTCGATTCGTTTTTTTAATACAGGGGTAAATTTAATTCGGAGTTAGAATATTTTTTGTTTTTCTAAAGATAATAATTATACTTTTAAGTTTTAAAATGCCTAAACAATCAATGTAATACAAAAAAAAATTCCATCAGTAAATTTTTAAATTTAAATCGAAAAATAATGTTGGGAATCGAACCTTCGATGTTTAGTACGAAAGTCAAGCGCTTTAAACACTGAGCCACCACGCTTCTTCCAGTTTGATTGTTGGAACTTGATTTGGCTATATAGTATTATGCTGTGCTGGCTACGCTACCAGCTCTTACTCTGCGCTCCTGATACTTCCAAACTGTGCAATGCCCATTTTACATGCAATTTGCATAGGGAAAGACGCCGATTTCGCCCATCCACTTTGAGGACTTCGGCTCGATTTGGGGCAGTGGCCCAGCTTAACAAGAGGCTGGCCAAAACGGCATTTTACATATATTCTTATAGGTGCAAAAATCGCCATTGCACTTTTCTTAATCACAATATTCTAACATCTACGCCTCATGAGAAAGGCTTGGAATTTATGCCCCGGGAGCTGGAGCCCTCTGGCAAATTTTACAAATACTATGGATTTTCGATTCCCGTCGCGGAATTTATTCCAAAAATTGCAATTTAATATATAGACTTTTAATTGCAAATTTGGGAATAAAATCGGCGACGGGAATTGAAAATCCATAGTATTTGGCAAGTTTGCCAGAGGGCTCCAGCTCCCGGGGCATAAATTGAAGCATTTCTCATGAGGCGTGCAAGCTAGAAT
>JASKGN010002567.1:0-11918 GCA_030556245.1 Falagria sp. GC000072 | reverse complement strand
TCGACGACGCACCGAACGCAACCCGCTCGTTGCTGCTAAAAGTGAAAGTCTCTTCTTTGATTCTACTAATTTAGATTTGTGTTCGATTTATTGATTAAGTAATTACTTTAGTTTTTTTTTAACCATGTTCAAGTTACAAAGGTTTTCTCGAAGGGAAACTAATTAGGGACTGAAGAAACTATTGCTGACAACGATTATGAATGTTTGAAGTTTTTGTGCTGCTTTGTGGTTGTGGATTTTGTTCATTGGGTTTGGATTTGAAATTATTGTTGCCGGAAGAGTCTGGGGAAAAACCACTTGTGGAGTCAATAATTTTCATTCAATTGGACGATTTGTTAATTGTAAGTTTTTTTGAATAAATATTCTATTTTGATGTGTGCCGTTAAATCAAAAATTTACAAAATGGCTTTAAAATATGTACTTCCGACATTTTTAAATTTTGCAAGTTGCTATGGAAACAATTCCAATTTATTTAAGTTTTTTCGTTTCTTATCGTTAAACCGGTATGTATTGCTAGCCGATTTCATTATTTATTATCTATTCTAAAAATATCAATATTCGCATAATTTACATGACTGTCTATTTAAATTTAATTTTTTATAATTACACCAGATTCCGACTTTGTTCAAATTAATTCCGTTGTCAGATACATACGCTCGTTTTTCTTTTGCAAGGATTCTTTAGAAAGGAAACCACAAGAAGAAAAACTGGTGAAAACTAGTGAAGCTGTGGGTCAGCAGGAGCGCACTTATCGAACCGAGTAGTCCCCGCAGGTGGTGCGGTGCAGTGGGGGTGTTGCAGCGGCAATCAATTTTTTATTAGCCAATACCTTGATCCTGACAGCTTAGCACAAAATAGAAACCGCTAAGAGTAAAGCAAAGAGAAAGAGAAGGAAGTAATAGAGACGTGATGGACGGATGGTGGTAGATCGGCCGTTGTAATCGATTTCAATTAGATGCATCTTTGAAATTATGCAGAATAGAATCCTGACGAGGATAAGGGCAGAATTGGCTTGCGGAGCGGAGCAAGCGGGTGGTTATTGGGGCAGGTCTCGATTGTGGATTTTAGACGCTCTCCTGTCTGCCGGTAATGAGGGTCCGCGTATCTTCCTCTTCCGCTCGCCGCCCCACCTCACCGCCGCATGCTATCTTCGCCCCGTACGTGTCGGCGTAAGCCGTCGCAGGCTTTTCGTGCCGGTCGTTGTCTGCGATGCGGTCGAGGGTGGGGGCGGCGGAATGTGTGCGTGTGCAAGTTGCAGCGCTGCAGGCGAGGCGGCAGAAAGGGCGGCTGGGAGGGAGGAAGAGAGAGCAGAGTCAAGACGTGAAGATGGCCGGCCGTCTGGCCCCGTGCACCGAATTAGTGGGTGAAGGTAGCCTAGATCAATACTAGTCTAGCCTAGTCGTCCAGCCGCCCCCCGCACTCGACTCTAGGAACGGAACGGAACGTCGTCGTCGTCGTAGTTGCCGCCCCCGCAGCGTCACGCGCTCGTGTCTCGCATAAAACGAGGGCTAACGCGGCGGCAAAGGCGGCGGTCGAAATGGGTGGTTGGGATGGGATGGGGAGGATATGCAAGCCCCGAGTGGGTGGGTGGGTGGTCGACCCAAGTCGCTACGCCATCGACGACCGTCCCGTACCCCGCGCTCGGTATCACATAGCCGCCGCTGGAGTTGCACGCTCGATGCGCCCGCCGCCGCTTTTCGTCGAACGTCGCTCTGCACCACGTCGCACACTCGCCCACGCGCGCGACGTGCATGCACGTTGCGCCAACTCACACCATCCACTTTGCCTGCCGCCACCCTCCTGAATAATGCATCGCAATTGATACGTCGTCTTGTGCAGTATTTACAACGCGTGCTCTCCAATAACTATACGTATATATTTTTCTGATGACTTTGCATTTGTAATTTGTTTGTACACTTTGCGCTTTTTTATTAGTTTGCTATTTATTTCCTTCTTTTGTTTTTGCTGCTCCAGTCTTCCAAGATTTTTCCTTTTTTCGTTTTATTTCGAATTACTTGGGTATCTTTGCAAGAATGAATCGCCGAGTGAGGGTTGCAACCAACAAAGTGTAAAGAGTTCATTCAAGAATGCGAAACCGCGAGTACTGAGCGAGCATCCTTCATTGTTATCGCGAGAGAGTGTATAAATTTGCGAGGGTGGTGGTTGTTGCCTGCGGTTTTGTTGCCGCCGGCCTACGACACGGTTTGGACCGTGTAACCCAGTTACCGACACTCGTCGTCGCACCTCTTCATTTTACTCATAACTTTATTTCCAACGCGTTTATTTGTTAATTGCCTTGTTGCATATTGTTATTGTCCATCATACGAATTCAATTCTTGTTGAATTGGAATATTTGCAAAGCGATTAAAAGTCGTTTAATTGCTGAGCGAGCACGTGTGCAATATGCGTGTGTTACAGCCACGCAACAAGCTAATTCGCAACATGTGTGTGCTATAGATTATTGCTATAATAACTAAACCGATTGGTTGAACCGCCTATTTGCGATGCAAGTAAGCGCGGACAATAGGACAATATATAGAATTAACCTTGACCGACTGGAAATAAAAAATGCGAGAGGCTACACCACTGTAGAGTATTTATTAGTACAAACTTGCAAATGCGAATTGCGACTTGTGAAAAATGTTTTCAGCATTCGTTATTTTATTACTGTCTTTAATAATCCTGAAATTAATACTGAAGAAAACTAATGCCGAAAACACTCCACTTGCTTGACAATTATTACAGAGTTTCAGTATTACAGAAAATTATTAAAGTAGCAAAACTATGTTATTAAAAATTTAGTAATAACGAACTTATTACGGGAAATTAATAAAGAAAATCAGTAAAAAATATTAAAGGCTGTAAAAAAATAACGAATGCAGCTAATTATTTAAATTATTTATTGTGAATTATAATATTGAATTATAAGTCAATGGTGGTTGGCAGACATTTTTTTGTTTGTTAGGGTAGTCACCCCGAAGTTAGCAAACTTTATCATTTCATCAAAGACATCAAAATTATAAATTGCAAACTCTTATAAATATGGTGTATATATATATATTTCTACTAACCTTGTTAATTTAAAACCAAACTTATCGTTCATGTCAAAAAAGTAAATTGATAAATTATGAAAAACAGCAACATACGTTAGTGATAACATAAACATAATAAATACAGGATGTAAAATATTAAATTTACAATAAAATATCTCGTAGGAAATTAATAACATAATTTTTTTTTAAATTTCTTGTGCTCTGCTAAATCCTGCCACCAGAATTATTTTAAATATTCCCATAATTTAAATTGCATTATAAAAAGCCTGCAGTATTTATATATCATAAAAATATTTCCAACTAAATAATTTCCATTTGTGCAAATAATTTCCATTTTCCAAAAATATTCCTTAACAATTATATTTAAACATTTAATTTATCGGTAGAAATTGTTTGCTATTTCTTGAATATTTGTATAACCCAAATTAATTTTCAAGTCTTCATCATCTTCATTTATAGAACAATCAAATAACTAGCTGTAAACGGCAACAGACGGACAGATTGAAGTGGCATCGCAATGTCAATTTGAACATTCGAAGTATATCAAGTTTGGAGTGCTATTAGGCAAGCAGCGCGTCCGAAATTTATATCTAAACGACCTTCGACTGCTTTTTCGCACTCGCACATTCGCTCTCGCTTCAATCCGACCATAGAATTTGCAATTTGCATGCTTGACAGCAACAAAAAAAAAGGATACTAGCAAACGCTAAACTTTACTTAAATTAATGCAGAGACGAATTTATTAGAAAAATAGACAACTTTTTAAGATAACATGAGGAAGAGATGTCTCAAGTCTAGACAAACAGTGCGTTTCGTGTTTGTTTCCAAATGTTTGCATTACTCAGTCCGTGTTAGTTCCCTTTGTCCTGAGAGAAACACTGCCTCACCCTTACGACCTCCACCGTCAGCCGCATCCTTTCCTGCCCGCGAGCCGACGACCGACGCAATGAAATCAGCCATGTGAAACTAACTTTTAGAGACACGAAATTTCTTCTTCAATAATAATTGTTATCTATTAAATAAAGATACGTACTGACTTTATGTTTATATTACATCGTTAATAACTAATTCACTAGACATTGGGAACAGTGTAAAACTAAGAAATTCATTTTTTACCGTCGTGCAAAATTACGAATCGCACACGATCTACAATCTGTAACAACCCATAGGGGCCCGTCAGTTCTCGTTCACTCTGCTAGACCCAGACATTCTCGATGTGTGCGTTTTGCAAAACCGACTCAGCAGTTCGCACAATTTAGACGAGATGCGTTCGAGGTCACGACCCTACCCTCACTAGACGACGTCTGTTAAATTTAATTCTTTGCCTGAAATTCCCTAAAATGAATAAAATTTGCCAAGAAAGTAAATTGAGCGCTGATTCTTTGCCTGAAATCCCCTAAAAGGAAAAAAAATTGCCAAGGGCGCTAACGATGTAAAAACGGCCGAAGAACAAGTTCGGCTGACGTGCGGTAGGTCAGTGCCGAAAACTGGTCCATTCCCTGAACCCGGATGCGTTAATCTTCCTTTCTTCTCCCCTTTGGCAATTTAAGCGTCTAGACGGCCCACCCGAAGCAAAACTAGTCCAAAGCCTAAAAATGTGTTGGTGACCTAATCCTAATCAGCGACCAATTAGAAGGAAGAGAGACATGGCGAGCAAGAAGCGCAACGAGGCGAAGAGGAAACTCGTTTTTCCTGCATCGTGATCCTCGTCGTGACGTGACGGTTCGACGGCTCGTTCGCATTGTATGCGTTTTCGCACATCGCGACTGGCGTTCGCGTTCTCGCGGCGGCGTCGTCGAAGGTGGTGGTGGGGTTGCGGGGGCGCGCGGTTGCCTGCGAGCCGGCCCGAGTTGGCGGCTGACGACGTGCTCAGACAGTTGGCCGGCGACGTCACTGCAGGCCGGGTCAGCCGTTTCGAAGCGTCCTTCTCGAGTAACTTCGAGCATCAGACTCAAGACTGAGAATACAACTTTGAGACTTTTGCGAATATTTTGCAACAACTCGTTCACGTAGAATACTCGCGCTCTTGTTCGTTTCAGTGATTTATTCAATTTGGCGAAAAACTTACCCGAAAATTTTTGGCGAAAATTCAGTGCTGCAGTGATAAGAAAAGAAAACTTGACTTTTGTGCAATGTGCGCGCATCGCGAAGATCGCAAGTGACAAAGTTCTTAATTTCGTTGGGAACTCATGACTGTAAGGCTGTGGTTGTCTGAGAAGGCTCTGCTACTCATTGAAGGACAGGACTTCCGCACGGATGAATCATTATCCTAGAACGCATCGCGACCGAGGACACGCGCTTCTCTTCTTCCTGCCTCCACACACGCCGCCGGCGCGTCCACCGCCGGACAACACTCCGTGGTGTCCTGCGGGTGAACTTGACGTGCGTTACCAACAACGCCGCATTGCATAATCAATGTCAGAAAGGTGCCTAATTTTATTTTTCTTAATTCCTAAATACATAATTTTGAAAGCTGATTATTTATTATTCCCGGATTAGTTACAATGTTGTTTTGAAACTTTTTTACTAGGTGTTTGTGTTTGGAACAAATGTGTCAAAGGCTTTCACTCTATTTTGGTATGATCCGAGCGCGCGTCATGTGCGATGATTTTTTTGCGTGAGTCCTGCGTATGAGTTGTGTATTTTGCGTCGTCGCTCGCGTTTTTTATGTTTCGTGCCGAAAACATTTATTTTGCCCAAACGACGAACGGCTATGAACCCACACGCATTTTTTTGTTCGTCGGTGTACTTTTCGCGAACTTTTCTTTTACTAATAATAAATAGTCTTGCATGATGTCCAAATTCTGAAACTTAATTTGGAAATTAATAAATACTAACAGGGTTTTTACCAACTTCGATGCCATTTATGTACATCTGCAATTTTTGCTAAAATTTGCATAAAATTACAGAAATGCAGTTACAACAACGCGTAATTTCTGAAAAGTGTTGATTAAATTCTGACATAAATAGAAACAAAAAGCATTGCGTAAGTCGTTTTCGGTGCCGCCGCCGCATCTCACATATGCACGCTTTTGCCAAAAACGCGCGTGTTGGTGATTGTTTGGCAAATTTCTAATGTAGGTCAGCGCGAAACTAAGTGAGACGCGACTGTCGACTAGAGAGCGCCTACAGCGACCAGAACGCGATTGTAATCGATTGCCTTGACCATAAATTTGCGATGCAATTTCGCAATGTTTTTATTTAGAACTGAATCGCCGAATGGAGGATGTCTGTCTATGCTATGTCGATGTCTCCATAATATTCTTGTCAATGTATAAGTGTAGGCTATACCTGTCGCACTGTTTGCTGTGAGATAATGGCTCGTTTTTCAATTTCAAGGATTTTTATCGTGTTGGTAACCAACGCACTTTGTGTTTATTTTTTATACAGGCTGTTTGCACGCATTTATGAACGTAATTCTTGTTACAGTGTGGTCTATATTAGACATGGGAAGTGAGCACTATTGCCTAAGGTGGAATAATCATCAGAGTAACCTACTAGGGGTGTTCAGCCAGCTACTACGCGACGAAAGTCTGGTGGACGTAACGCTGGCCTGCTCGGAGGGCCATTCGATTCGCGCGCACAAGGTGGTCCTTTCCGCGTGCTCGTCATACTTTCAAACGCTCTTCGTCGATCATCCCAGTCGTCACCCGATCGTCATCCTCAAAGACGTCCGCTTTGCCGAGCTGCGCACCCTCATCGAGTTCATGTACAAGGGCGAAGTTAACGTCGAATACTGCCAACTGTCAGCACTCCTGAAAACGGCCGAAAGCTTGAAAGTCAAAGGTCTTGCCGAAATGACCAATTTGGGAGCGTCGAGGGATTACAAGCAGGAGCGACAAGATGAACCGGAACAGACGGAACCCACCGAATTGGTGAATAAACCCACGACGACGGCGTCGACAAGTGCTGCGACTAGCGAAGAGGTACCGATGGCCACGACGCCACTGGCAACGTCTTCAGGATCGGAAGAGAGGTCCGAACGTGACAGAGATTTGAGAGACAGGGAGCGGGATAGAGATAGGGACAAGGAACGAGAAAGAGACAGGGAACAGAGAAGGGCCGAAAGAGAGCGCGAAAGATTGGAACGGGATAGGGAACGAGATAGACAGCGGGTACCCACACCTCCAAAGGTGTGCCACTCGCCGACGGCTGGAACACCGGAACCCGCCATACCCATCTCGGGGGACGATTGCCGACCCAGTGATATGACTCTGCACAACAACGGCACTGCCGTCAGTACCTGCTCCACCACGATTGGGACTCCCACGGGGTGCAATCGACTGCCCTCGCCTATTTTAGGAGAGCCTTTACCTGGACCTTCGAACATGCCACCTGTACAACAAGTGCCTCTCGTAAGTTTCATTCTATTCTTATTTCTATTTCTTGGCGAAGTCGAAAATTGCCGAGATAATCATATTCACAGTTGCGTTTTACGTCGGGAACACATCCGCATGACGGTCAATGTCGAAACAGTCATTAAGACATTAGCAAATTGTTTCGCCTTCGTCAGATGCAGATGCAACACGCTGCAAATTGAATTTCCAACGTGACCATGTCCGCTGTTCGCATTGTTCGCGCATCTTTCACTGCATGCCGATTCGATTCCATTCTATTTTCTGCTCTTCCGCAAAATAATCTCAGCCTACACTATCATTTTGTCTGTGCGTGAACGACAGTCGCGGAGGCGAAGCAGAGCAGAAAATTACAAGCAGACGAAAATGATGATGATGACGATGACATTTGCTTCTCTTTGTTGTATGACCTGCGATGCATCGACAATTGCAAAAGTTAAAATTTCAATATGTATTTTTTGCGACGTGTTTTTGCACAAATAAATGAATATCGTTTGGATTTTCCCATTTGCGAAATGAAAACTACTGCTGATGTGTTGATTCCGGACAATTCATGAAAAAAGCCCAGAGCGGTATTCGAATTTTGGGCTGGTGTCGAAGCGCATAACTGCATTAATAAATCCGATTTGAGAGCTTTTGATGGCTAATGTTTGTCCATTCGGTTTGTTCGCATTCGTGATAACTGCACGATTTGAGCCGCGAGCTGTCCGGAAGAGCTATTAATGTTTGATTGACATTTCGCCGTCCATTTGCTTCGCCCAAAAAAAAAAGCGACAATTGAATATACTGTGTAAATTGTGTTATTAATTAACTTATGTTTCAATAGATACAGATAAGGAAAAAGTCATGCGATAATTAGTATTTTTACAATTTGTTTCAGTCTCTCAAGAAGGAAGTCGATTGGGGTGGAGGCGGTAGCCTTGCCGACGACAAAAGCACAGGAGAAAGCTCTTCGGACTACCCGCGACATTCACACGATCCGGTAAGAAAAAGTCTTTTCTTATTTACACTCACCTTCGTGTTCCATTTGATATTTTTGTTCCGATTCGAAATAGAGTTGTAAAGCGAATAAGAAATCGCGTCCCATTCGAATTCCCAGTTTTAAGATAGCAAAGCAAAGCATTGTGAAACAATGGCATAAATTAACATCTCACCTGAATAGGCATCGCCTCGTTTGAGCGTAAACGCCGAGAAGATTTAATGCGAAACATTTAGTACACTAGTAGCAATCTGCACGAGCATGCATACATCAGGTGAAATTTATTATATCGAAAAGTAAATGCTGCGCAGAGTAGTTGTAGTAAGTACACAAGCACACATTGCAAACACAGTGGCAGATTTGGCCGGCGCGGTTAAATTGGGCCGCGAGTCAAAAACTCCATTAATATTCAAATTCAAATTATCATCGTGATGATTATTCAAGCGTGTTTGTTCACATGTGTTGATTCTGTAATTGAGCTGTTATCAGCGATGCACGATCCAAAGCAACAGCAATCGATGAATTTCTAATTGAATTTTCAAGTACTGACTACTTCAAGAATTTAAGTTGTGCGGCGCTCACCGTACGCTTGCCAGCCCTCAATTCTATTCCCAATCCAAGATTCTTGATTATGACATGATTGATTGATAATGTTTGAAGGTGTGCGCGCTGTCAAGAAGTTGACATTCATATTTTGGCTTAGGATGTATATTTTTCGACTGAGTTGTCTTGTTACCGTCGCGATTCAGGCCACGTGTCATTGAGCAAAAGTTCGAAAAAGTAACGATGAACGCGGTGAGCCGCCAATCAATTTCGATTGCGAAAGTTCAATAATAGATTAGGGCGCAGCACTACTGCAGACATCCTTATTCTCCAGCCAAACAATGAGCGTCAACTTCTTGTAGTGTTACAGGGTAGTCGGCGCTATCAGCTAGGCCGAGCTAAGCCTGGGCCCTATAAAAAGGCAATAGCAAGCACAAGAAGTTGATGACGTGTTGTTTGGTTGTTGCAGGAGCTGCAGGAGTGCAGAGAAGCGGCGGGCTCGCCGCGGCTCTACCCGTGCATGTACTGCGGCACCACATTCCAACATCAGAGCAAGCTGACGCGGCACATCTTGTCGCATTCGCTGGAAAGTCTCAAGTATCGTGAGCCGCCTCATCTCCTCGCGCATGGTGCCCTCGTAGCCGACTCGCCGCTCAATCTCATCGACTTCAGTGGAGGTCCTCGAAGTGGAGGCGCCGGGCAGGATTCCCTGGTCGGCGACTTGACTCATCCGACGCCCATGGATCTCGAACTCGCCGCGGATGGTCCCGGTGTGGTGCTGTGTAAATTTTGTGGGAAGTCCTTTCCCGACGTTAGTTCGCTCATAACTCATCTGCCCGTGCACACGGGCGACCGACCTTTCAAGTGCGAGTTCTGTGGCAAGGCGTTCAAGTTGAGGCATCATATGAAGGACCATTGTCGGGTGCACACAGGCGAGAGACCCTTTCGATGCACGCTGTGTGGCAAAACATTCTCGCGATCCACGATTCTGAAGGCGCACGAGAAGACGCATTATCCGAAGTATGTGAGGAAATTCCTATCACCTAGTCCGTTAGATACGGAGGAGGAGAGTCCGCACTAGCATCACGTCAACGACGCCTTCTTGTGGTTCCGGTGAAATGAATTAAATCAATGTGCGAGCGGCTTTTCTTCTTATCATGATCAGGATCGTGATAACTGAATTGAATAATCGTAATAATTAATTTCTTGTATATAGAAAATGGACCTGAAGATTTGCATAAAACGAGAATTATTTAATTATTATACAACACATTTATAGTTCCTTAGACTGATGACCGTGATGATAATATACATATAATGTTATTATAGATTTTAATGAGAAATAAGCAAGAGAGTTTAAACAGAGAGCTACTAAGCTGCAGTTTTGGGTTTTATCAATAAAGAAGGTTTCACACTGACACTTTATGGTGATGACGTTATCCTAACGCTGGAAACCTAGTTTCGAGAGCTTTGTGTAATATATTAGCTAATTATACATAAACTATACATAATACACCTGATTCTTTTACCTTTTATCAAATTATCTTGTGTGCTACACTTAATCACTTAAATTCAATACATTCGAAGCATTTCCGGGTGAACTTATTTGATTTTAATACTAATGAAAAAAATATTCAAAAGAAACTGAAACAATACATAATAATACAGAATAGAAGCTATTTAATTAGAAATGATATAATAACGCGTTAGCAATCACTTTTCTTAGCAAAAATTAGAGCAGAAAGGAGCAAGCAAAGCACAAACACACAACAATTGCAAAAAAAAGGGCAGCTAATTAATGAAGCAACACTCCCACACAACACAAAGCAAACAAAGCCCACTCCAGAGCAGAGAATCTCGAAATAAATAAAAGAAAATTGAAAAAAAAACTGAACACTTAGTTACTTGAACGCCATTTAACTAGTTAATTAAATAATCTCAACATTCACAAGCCCACAGTACACACTCCACGAATATATCTAACCGGTAGATAATGTTGTTAGCACAGATGCAAAACACAAAAACTTGTAAAAGGAAACAAAGAGGAAATTCCAACATGGACACATGATGATGATACACAAATATTTAATGAGAAACATTTGTAAGAGCTGTGATAGAACCTTAATTAACTTATTGAATATTAATAAACATTAATCATAGTAATATGGTAATAATAATCTAATGAGAATGAGATAATAAGTAAGTGTTTTATTGGTTTTGAACGAGAAGAGAAAACAGAAAACATGCAGAAGAATGATGGTAATGTTTAAATTCGTTCAACTTTTCTTTTGAATTACAAACATTTTCTTCATGCAATAAATTAAAATATCTTCTGATGAATGAGGCTGGATCTGTGATCTAGGGCTGCCGATAAGATTGATTTAGTTAATTTACAACAAAAGTTTAATTACCAGACAATTACAATTACAATTTGATGCAGAAGAAAAAAACCAACAGAAAAAAAAGTTAGCATATACCAATGAATTATTGCTTATGCCTGCAAAAGTTGACATTTCCTCCAATGTACGTTCAAGCAATTTAATTAAGTAAGAACTTCATTAGTTAAAGACATATTCATTATTAATTAAATCTATGATGTCCATGAAACACTTGGCATTCCACAATATAACTCAAACAAAGCTGTTTTCATTAATTTACCTAATGTTTTAAGGAAACATTTGTTGTTACTGTTAGTATAAAAAGGAATGAGATATTAAGAATGATGTAGGAAATAATTACGAAGAATAATTGCGTTGTTTGGCAGTATTATCAAGTCCAGGTTTAGTTTACGACTTTTATGACTTTGAAACTTTAAACTTTTCTTTTATCTTTAATCGTTTATAGCTAAATAATATATCTTGTTCTGTTTGTTTCTGAGTTTAATTTTATTTTAATATATAATTGATTTTTGCTTTCTAATCTATTTAGAAACATAAGAAATCTTGTTGTTTCCCTGGTGAAATTAATAAACGTTTAATTTTATGTTTT
>JASKGN010002483.1:0-16046 GCA_030556245.1 Falagria sp. GC000072 | reverse complement strand
TTTTACAGTACAGTACACGGAGCGGGTCGTGTAATGAGTCGTACACAGGCAGCAGGTAAAATGAACTATAAAACCAGAACTCGTTCCGGCGGGGAGGTTACCCCTCAACAAATGGAAACAGCCATCAGGGAGTTTGGGGTGACGTTAAGAGGGGCCGGAACAGACGAGAGTCCATTTGTATACAAGAACCTCTCTGATGTTATTGGCGCTCACAGCGAAACTGTGGAAGTGAAACACAAGCTGAGACCGATAGGCGTGTGTATGGCCGGGGAGAATGAGTTTGACCCATATAAAGACTGATTCATAACCCCTCCTTGTGAGGGGTTTTCTTTTGTAGTCCGGCTTGACCGTTGTCCTGAAGTATAGTATAGTCTAATTGTAGTAAACTTACTGAGAGTGAAGGAGATGTTTTTATTGGGGATCGAGATGCTTAAAGCAAAGATTGCGTACAAGGCCGACGAGCGTAATAAAGCCGCTGATGTCTTGTCAAAGCTAGACCGGGAATTAAGAGACCTTAAAGCACAAGCCGAGCGTTCATTGTATCACGGTATGGACCTCCATCAGTATATATCGTATCTGCACAAAAACCCAATATATGTTACGGTTAAGGGGTACGACATGATAGTCCAAGGTTACACAGTTTCCTGTAACCTGGAGTACAAGGGTACCAAGATTTACTTTGAGGCAAACGGGTACAAGGACAACTCTGCCGAACCGCGTATGTGGCTATACCTTGAAAGCGGAAGGACTAAATGCTACAGTTACTATAACTGCGCTGAGAAGCACAAGATGCTTATGGAGAGCTTAACGGCTGCGGCCAAGTCGGTTTCTGTGCTTTACTCGGACATTGATAACTACCTTCTGGAACTTGTGTAACCCATAAGGATTACCTGAATAAGGGAAAGGAGGACCTGTAAAGGTCCTTTTCTTTTTGTAAATAAACTTCTTGACCGTTGGGTTGACAAGTAGTATGATTGAAACAGAAACTAGAAGAAAGAGGTAAATACATGACAAAAAAGGATCACATTCGAATCGCAGCAAAAGTATCGGTAATACGGGAAGCCATGTTGGCAGGGCAAAATTACCCAGGGGGCGACAAGAAGATATTGAAAGCCGCTATGCTCCGGGGGGACGCTAAAGCGATGGACAACGAAAAAGGGGAACCCATGGGTAACATAGATGACATCATGAGAATGGTGGAATCTTCTGGCTGGGGCATTATGACCTTTGATCGAATCGAGCCTATTCCTAAAGTTGTTGTCCTAATGGATAGAGGGGACATACATAGGTCCCTCGGGTTGGCGATAAGCGCTCACGAAGCGGCCTTAAGCGGGTTATGGCATCTTATCTACAGCGACGAGTTAGGGCCAGAGGTCGAGGGCGTTACGGAGCCTTTCGGGAACGTGTTAATCCTAGCGGATTATGATTTTGACCTCCCGGAGTCGTCCCGACATAAGGTCATCTATCACGTAAGGCACGGAGAGAAGCTCAACCGTCCTTTCCTGTTGGACGACGGTAGGGAAATTTTGATTGTAGACTATTCTTCCTGGGGGGTTGACCAAGATGCCTAAACTGGACTACAGCGTTAACGAGATTAAAAAAGACTTTCCTATCTGGGTTCCAATTCATTACTACCAAGATTCGAAGACGGCCACAGCCATACACATTACTCACCCCGGTTACGAACTAGCCGACTTTGAGAACTTCCATAAGGCTGGTTACAAGCACCCGCTCTATATCGGACCGAAAGATATTGTCTTAGCGACCAAGGACTTGGACTTAACAGCCGAGACCCGAGTATCAATGCTTGATTGGAACAACGGAGAAAAGCACACCAACATAGTGGACACTAAGGGCCGTAATACTAACATTATGATGCACGTCACGGCAATCACACCCGCAGTCAGAAAATACGCTGTCATTAAGACGACGGACGAAGATTTCTGGAGCGGTACTGTAGACACTATGAAAGCAGCGGTTAGAGGTTTAACTAACCTCGTGTTTACCCAGTCTGAAATACCTACCGGAAAGAATACATGGGAAGACTACGGGCGTTTCATTATCTTGTCCGACCAACCCGGGGAAATCTCTATGGGACTCATATCCGTCTTGTTGTACAACCAAGGTATGGGCGTGTACGGTCTCGGTACTCTGATTGGTGGAATAGAAGGCGAACCTTCGTATGACTACAACTTAATCAACATAAACGCCGTTGTAGAAGAAGAGTCGGAAGAGGACCAAGTATGGAATAGCATAGATGGCGAATACGAGGACTTACCAGAGGATATGGAACGATTCCTTGACGCTATCGAAACGGTTTGTATCGAGCACAATATGTCGATCTCGCACGAAGATGAGCACGGAGCTTTCAAAATCGAGCGTTACAGCAATAAGAACCTCGACTGGCTCAAGAAAGCACACAAACACTACGAATAGAATCGACTGAAGTAACCGAAGGGCCTGAAAAGGCCCTTTTTCTGTTTCTCACGACATAATTATGTAAAAACCTCTTGACGGTTGTTCTGAGTCGTAGTATAGTAAGTTTTGTAGAAAATAAACCAAGATTAAAGGAGCGGTTTAAATTGAGAGAATCACTTATTGACGCATTTCTTCGTTTCCTCGCTGAGAAGGGCGTGGAGAAAGTACGACCAACAGCCGTTAAGAGACCCGAGTTTTATCAAAGCGGTAACCTGTTTTACACGGGCGAACAAGACGGGGAGGAGATTTTGTTCACCCTCGAAGTGGGGACTTCCCTTGTTAAGACCGGGAACGACGTATATGGAGAGGTTCCTGTCAGAGTTTACTTTATGGAATCCGAGGTTGTACATAGAGGACATACGTTTCCAGTATACCGGGTGCGCAAGTACGCTCTTACTACAAACGAGGAAGCCGTGTCCTGCGAGCTTTGGCTTGAGGACAGACTAGTTAGGGAGCTATCCGTTGACAACGTTAGGAACCAATACGAACGGGCTTATGGCTGGGGCGAATTATATTAAGGAGGGTCCCAAGTTAATACTACAACTGGCGGTTGAGTTATCGTTGCTTATAACGAAAAGGAATAAGAGACCCAGTTTCTTATTCCAAATCGGTATAAGAGAATTATAAAAGTACACTGTGCGAAAACAAACATTATTTGCAGTTGACTCTTGATATTTCATTAATTGGAGGGCGCAAGCCCTCTGCAACACATATGAGACGCTATGTGGGTACTCCACGAAATGCGTCCTTCGGACGGGGAGATGCTGACGCATCTCCTCTTTTCAATTTCAGGGGTTGACTTATGAGAGCTAATAGGGTAGACTCTCAGTAAGAAACGCGGTAACACCAACCAACAACAGACAGGAGACAATATAATGAAAACGATCTACGCTGTGTCATACCCTACTCTGCTCCATCTTTTCAACAAAGGTTACAACCAAGATGAAGTCCAAACAATCCTTAGCACATCGTTCGCAGCCAAGTCGGCCATCCTAATAACAGGGATGCCGCTAACAACAGAAATGGCAGTGGCTCTAGTAGAGAAGGAACGTTGGTCCTGGATACAACTGGATGACTCTGTACGAGGATTTAAGCTAATAGAAGATTTGCCGCTTGAACCTGGACAGGCTCCTCCCGGAACGCATATCAAAAGACCCTTTCGAATTACAGACCGAGTTGAAATTAGCGTCGGGTTCAAAACGAAATTCCCGATGACTACTGAACAAATTAATAGCGCCTTGGAAGAATACCTTGAAGAAGCCGGATTCGATTTTCAGGACCTCGTAGACAGAGAAAAAGAATGGAAAGCTAAAAACCAGCCTTAACCATTGGACCCCAAAAGGGTCCTTTTCTTTTTCACTGTAAACCATACAAAAGGGCTTGACGGTTGTTCAGACCCGTAGTATACTAAGTCTTGTAAGAAGTAACGCAGTGTAGGAACAAGTCACAATCCAAGATTGAAGGAGCGGAGTACATATATGTTAGCGGGTACGATCATCATAGCAGCAGCGATCCTAGTTGCGGCCTTAGAGCACCTAATTGAACGCAGGGAACAATATTAGACCGAATTAAGGTATTTATCTGTATGACTATTTAAAAGACAGGAGAGCGCAAATATGACACTCATAACCACCGCAGAAATTAAACGTAAGTTCCCTAGACTCAAAAACAAGGACGGGTATTACACTGGAACAACGGTTATTGTACTTAACGACAACGAGGACAACGAAGCTGAACGAGTTCGTTACGCGAGAGCGGGGTTCAAGTACCAGGTTTTCCACGACAACCCGATCAGAATTATAGCAGACCAACCTCTTGACTTGGGAGAATCCACCCTTGCTTCCTTTCTAAACTGCGAGGACGGGGACAGATTCACCCTTACGGAACTACACCTGAGCGGTTGGGAGACTGTTGTGTATCACGCTTCCACTAATCCGCCGGAGCCGCCAGAGAACTACATTAACCCCAAGAAGCTTCAACCGTATAACTCCAAGAAAGAATATCTCCGGGTAACTTTTGGGAAGACATATGCGGCTTGTCAGCTAAACAACGAGGGCGATGGGGGGCTGTTCCTAAAAAGTCACGACAACCTTGTGGAAGCAGTAAACGAGATGGAGAACTCAAACATCCAAAACGTCTTCCTCGTTTCGGCTTTCAACGATATGTTTAACAAAAGAGTAGCAACATTAAAGGACCTAGAAAGTTCCTTATCGGAAAGGGGTATGATCTAACTATGACAGTTCCTAAAGAGGTAAAGCCGCATTATGATCGGATTATTGAGATCGTCAACGATTCGAATATGACGCAAGAGCAGTCCGACGACCTTATGGCCGAAGTGGGAAACATTATCAACGCGATGACCAGACGGGAGAGTGCAACCCCGGTCTATGCGGAAACGCCGAGTAATGACATCCTGGGAAGTTGGTGGGTTAATATCGCAGAAGACGGGATTCACGCCGACCAGAATGGACAAGTCTGTCAAGTCACGGCGTACAACAACGCTCCCGGACTAAACGGAGAGGGTGACATTGTTCTTCGTTACGCAAATGGGGATACGCACTATGGTAAAGTTCGTCGGTTTGTACCGGGAGAAACGCATAGAAGAACGTTAAGAAGAGGGTGATATAAATGGACTGGATGTCAGTGTTAAAGACCTTTCTTGTTCTCCTTCTCATACTTGGTTTCATAGCGATATTCGGTGGATTGATTGGGGGATGCTTTAGTGATTCGAAGAACCACCGAAGAACGGGATTCTTTGTTGTAGGAATGGGTACGGCAGCTGTAGTTATTTGCGGTAGTCTCCTGAGCGGATTAAACACATAGTTACACACAAGCTCCCGAAAGGGGGCTTTTTCTATGGGGACTAAAGAGTATTTTCCTAGTTTTTAGGTTTATTAATAACAGATGGGAGTGTGGTCGGCTCCCATCTCCAAAGTACATAAAATAGCAAGAACAATCTCCCTATAGTTTAATGCAGAAGGCAAACGATCAGAAGCCCTCTCGCAGTCTACAAACCGAAGGAGAGATTGAACGATGAGAAAAGCCTCAGATTATATCCCTGGGCTTGGAAAAGAGTTCAAGATCGGAGCGGGTGACGTAGACCTTAAGAACCTTTCTGAACAGCTAGAGATTGACCCCACACCAACCGTCGAGGTTTATGGTTATACGACCCACGAAGACCAAGAACTCACAACCCCTAAGTTTAAAAAGCTTCAAGGACCTCCAATCTTTTCAGCATCACAAACAAGCTTCCCTAGCATCTATTGGCCTTGCGTACTAAAAGTCGACTTCATCAAGACTGCCAAAGCGAAGTATTACATGTGGTACTCCACGAACCATGATGGTAACGAGGGTGGAATTGGTTTGGCGACTTCCGATGACCCCAAAGGACCCTGGAAAAACTACGGCAAGGTGTACGTGGACAAGGTAGTGGGCAACTCGACAGAGACCCCTTGCGTTATCTGGAACGAAGACGTAAACCTGTTTTACATGTACTACCAAAACAACCAGCTCGGAGAGAACCAGTCCACGGCTCTGGCGACTTCTCCTGACGGAATAACCTGGACTCGGTACGGTCTTGTGTTGGACAGAGCAACAGGATACCCGGGAGACGGACACACAGGGTACTTCAAGGTGTTCCGGTTCGGCGGTAAATGGGTTGGCTTCTCGCTAATGGGTGGTGGTAACTATGGCCGTAAGGCTATATCCTACTCCAACGATGGGAAGTTCTGGTATATGGACCCTAGGCCGCTTCTGGGCGGTAACGACGCAACAGGGAACGCCAGTACAAACATCTCCCGGTCCAACGCAGGTATCTTCTCGTACCGCGGGAAGCTCTGGTGGATTGGTATGGTGTCTGGTTATGCTTCTGGCGGTGCAACTACAACAGCCATACCAGCCCTGGCACTCATTAACCCGGACCTCCGTTCCTTGGCGCATAAGCCTAAGCCGATCATAACAATACCGACCCTTCCTTGGGAGACTCTGAATATGCAATCGATGAGTGTGTTTATCGAAGGATCGACGATTTACGTGTACTACAACACAGATGGAAACGTAGGTCTCGCTTACTCTGAGCTAAGTGAGGTGATTAAATAATGCGGTTCAAAGACATGGAAGGAAAAGACGTGCCTTCGGGCAAAGTCCATAAGCGGCTTACGACTGACTTTATGGAAGGTAAACTGCCTTATTGGCTAGAGACCTTCATAGGTACGGGTTCGTTCACCTCTCCAACAAATAGAGCGCTCTACCAAGCAACAACCGACGCTACAGCATCCGCTTCCGCACAGCTAAGAACGGTACACGAGTTTAACACCCAGGAATACACAGAGATATCCTTTACAGCCGAGGCACTTCAGTTCTCCGGTAACATTGGATACTCGGCCCAAATTGCTATTAAGGGTGTTGACTGCGGTGTCGCCTTCTACCAGCTTATCAACCAGACGGTGGGAACGCTACGCGTTTACAAGGCCGGGAATACGTACACCGATTTCCCTACAAATATGTCTCTCTTCCATTGGAACGAAGGACACAACCGGAAGAACTTAACAATCTCTCTGTTGACAGGAATGCAATACCCTGCTTCTATCGCTCAACCGTCTTATGTGTATCTTTCTAACGGGGACCAAACAGGATTCGTACAAGAGATTCCGCTTGTTCACGGATTAGTTCGCGGGTTGATTAATACACAGATAAGCGGTACAACACCTCAGAACTTCAGACTAGCGCAAGCGAAGCTGGACCTGTTTCACAACTAGGGGGCTAATAGGCCCTCTTTTTCTATGCTTACAAACCAGGGGAGGAGTAACAGATGATTAAATTTTTGACAGATTACCAGCACTTGGTGCCGAATAAACAGGAACCTTACAATAGTTGGGATTGGACAGCCGCTTTCGATGCGCTTATGGATGATAACTCGCCTATGGTGCTCATCCCGGTTGGAAACTACTTCGTGAGATACCCGAAGGAAATCAGAAAGCCGAAGACAGTAATTGCCAATGGGGCCGTGTTCTATACTCCAGGGGCGCTCCGTATCTATTGTTCCGACTTCACCATCAAGGGGTTAACGATAAACGGTGACGTCCAGGGCTTCGAAATCTCTAAAATGGGACATGGGTTTGTAATAGCCGGAGGAGAAAACGTGGTAATAGAAGACTGTAAGGTTCTTAACGTTCAACAGAATGCGATCCAGTTCCACAACGCCGGACCGTACTCCAATACGGTGCTTATAAAGAGATGTCGCATAGACAACGTTGGGATGAACGTCACAGCCGCTAACATAGGGACGCTTGGACTCGGAATATGCGTACAGTACGCTACCCGGGTGCGTATCGAAGACTGTCACATCACGAGAACTTACGGACAAGCCGCAGTCAGTCTCCGTTACACTAGCTCCGTATTAATGGACAACGTAACCGTCGAGGATACGAAGTTCAGAGGAATACAAGCTTTTGGTAACATAGCTTCAGAAGACTACAAGGACGTAGTAAATGACGTTATAATCCGCGCTTGTACGATCCGTAGAACAGGAGTGCTTAACAAAACAGGAAACGGTCTCGCTACGAACGGAATATTCATACGGAACCCGCAGGGTAAAGTAGAGGACGTCAAGATAAGCTATTGCCTAATCGAGTACTGTGGAGAAAACTGCTTGGAGGGTAGCTTTGAAGCGAATAACAACACGCTTCGATACGCCGGGTTCTACGACTCTCTGGAAACTCCATCGAAGGAAGCTGTTTATCTCCACTCCAACTCCATATTTACAAACAACAAGATCGTACAATCCAAGAAAGAGGGAGTGAAGGTATTCGGAAGCCGATGGAACATACAGATTCAGGGAAACACGATTCTCGACTGCGGGTTGTCTGGTATCCTTCTTCAGGCACACGGCGCTGGGGCTTACTTGGAGGGCATGGTTGTAACGGATAACCTAATCAGACATAAACCGGGTAAGCTTGGCGTTGAAGCTATATATTCTGAAGGCGGAACATTAAAGGCAGGGACCATATTTCAAGACAGAAATACGGCCTTGCCAGTTTAGCACACAAAGGAGTGAACTTAACAGTTCGCTCCTTTATTCTTTTATAAAGACTCTAGGAGGAATACCTATGGAAAACAAGGGACAAGGGTTGTTCATAAAGTACGACGTGACGAAAGCAGATACAAAGGAAACTGTAGGAAACTGCTTCGTTCTTCGTCCAGACAGAGATAAAGCAGCGGCTTATGCCATGTTTGAATACGCTAGAACAACGGACAACCGGGTTCTTGCGAAGGATATCGAAGTTTGGATGCAATGCTTGGGAATTGAAGATGACCGTCGAGTTGAAGCGGTAGTTGAAAAGGAAAGTATGACCTTCTTAGAAGTACAGGAGGAAATCGGCATTGTATCCAAAAAAGTTGTTATCCTCGAAAAACTAGCGAAAGAGGGTTCGAAGGGGATAGGCGTGAGAGATTATTCTGAGGACGAGGGTTACGCATACGTCGGATACCCTCCTGAGTCCTTAACACAATCATTCAAAGAGATGGCGGACTCGTATTCTAAAAGACTAGAAGTACTCAAAATCGCGGAGCAAAAAGCTAATGAGAGAATTGCTATGATGCGGGTTGAATTGTAATGATGTGGTGGCTTCTTGGAGGAATAGCGGCCCTAATAATAGCTTTCCTGTTCACAAAGGCAGGGAGAGCTATTATGCAAGGACTCGTTAAAGTATTAGACGACATTGTGGACATATTCGACTAGGGGGATTACAGATGAAACCAGGGTTAATTCAGTCGTTGATTGTTAAGTTTAGGAAATACCGGAGACGTGTATGGATTCGTCGATATTTGTTAACGGCCCAGAAATACGATGAGTTTGTAATCATCTACTTCGAAGACTTCGGCCATGTGGACAAGCTCGTTCTGTCCATGGAGTGGAAGCATACTCGGTTCTACCAGATTGGTATGAAAATACTGTGGTTGAACAAAGGTGACGATATACAGACCTATGTTAAAGCGGCTCGTGAAACTTTGTACAAATAAAACTCTTGACAGTTGTGCTCATCTATAGTATAATGTAATTATAACGAATAGAGGAGAGATGTTGAGTGATTAATGTTGTACTCGTATCCGAGAACACTTCCCGGGAACTAAACGAAATGTTATTCAGATCGGAGGAGTTTGGCGGGAGACATACCAACGAACCCTATGAGACCATAGTAATAGCGGACGCAGAGGGCGATGACGAACAAATGTTCTTTTGTCCTCTGTATGCTCAGAACTATGAACCTAGTCTCCGGGAGACTCTGAGTATGTTTTGTCTAGGTTCCTTTACAGCGGAAGGTACGGAGCTTGTGAAACGCTTGAGAATGGGCCCCTTGACCTCTTACGATATAAAGCGGGTTATGACCGACAAGGTACAAATTATCTGGGCAGAACCGGGGGAGATAGACTATGAAAGCGTTCACGATTAATAAAGGTGTTGAACAATACGGCGTTGTAACCCATACGAAGCGGGAAGCACTATCCAAACTAGGCTGTTCGGCTTTCCACTTCAATAATTACGGCGTTACCTTCGCGGAGAACAAATTGACTGAAGTACAAAAAGGCCAAATTGGGGTCCTTTTCGAAGCCCCGGGCGAAGTATTTAAACAGAATATGAATTTACTGGGAGACGCGACTTGGAGACCTGTAAAGGAGGATGTAAAATGAACGCTGTGGCTAACGCGGGGCCTTTGGCCCCCTACGTTTTTCGGAGTAGAAAGACTGGGATGTATCTAATGAAGAACAAAGAAAAGGGGTGTTATGAACGGACGTTCTACAAGAGTAAAGCAACGCTGTTTACTCCATTCGAAGTAAGTTTTGCCAGGTCCAGTATACCTGTAGAATACAGAAGCGAACCAGCCGACAACAGAGAATATACTACTACATAGATCACACTGAGGGAGTGAACTTAACAGTTCACTCCTTTATTTATTTTGAATAAGATATTACGGAGGAATAAACATGACACTAGCGCCAGTATTTGAAAAACCAGTAGCAGTCGAAGCAATCCCCTCGCACATCAAAGAGATTATGTTCACCAAGATCGGGGAAAGACAGAGACCGGGAGCGACTTGGAGCGAAGATGAGTCGCATTATTACGCAGAGTTCGTTAACCGTAAGGCGACGACGCTCATATGCGTAAGCTACGAAAAGACTTCAGGGAAGGTCCATTGTTTCCCGCTATCATAACGAGGAGGTATTATTTATGAATGAAGAGTTGAAAGGCATGATCAACCAGCTAGCAGAGTCCCTTGGTGTGGCAGCTTCGAAAGTGTACGAGGTAATGATACGTCAAACTGTAGTCAACGGGATAGTGTGGTCCTTAATTGAGTTATTCATTGTAATATTTGTACCCGTCCTAATTTACAAGGTGTCCAGGCTTGTTCTACGTAACTGGAAGAAGATTTATGATAACGACTTTGAGGACCACGTAGGCTGGGGCGGAGTTATTGGCGGGATTATTCTTGTCGTGATCTTCTTTGTGAGCTTATTCTCGCTCCCTAACGACATTATGTCCATATTTAACCCAGAGTACTATGTAATCAAGGAAATCGTTAGTCTGATAAAGCAGTAACCCACAAGGGAGTGAACTTAACAGTTCGCTCCTTTATTTATTTTAAGTTCTACTTAAGGAGGTATTAGATTGAGCGTCCCTAGGCACGTAAGAAGAATATACACGGAGATGCTATTCAAGAGCTTAATCCACGAAGCCGATGCTTGGATACAAAGCTACCAAGCTGCTGCTGACTGGTCCTGGGTGGATTACCATAGTCCAGACTACCGTAAGGTTTCCTTTGTCGTTTCGACAATAGGTGGCGGGGCTAAATCTATTGTTTACGTTAAAGACGTAGGATCGTTCACAGTTAGGACAATCCTGTTCTCGCGCATGTGGATTGCCCGCCGGAGAATGCAGAAATTAGTGAGCAAAAGGACTAAGGAATTGGTATCCAAAAGGCTTATGGAAGCGATTGTGGAGAGTAAACATGGATGAACTTCGTTCCGAGCCGTACTATAAAGCCACCACTGTCGCCTTGGCTGTGAAAAGCATATTGGAAATGAGGGCTATGTACCCTGAGAAGGACAACGAAAAGTTCGCTGAGTTCTACAGTAAGCGTTACAGATACAAAAAGGACGAGGTTCTGAGAGTCCTTGAAAAAGCGGAGGGAAAACTATGAAGCCTATGGTATGGAAAGAAGGAATGACCCCGGAGGAAACGAAAGACGTGGCTTACTGGGAACGAAATATGTTAGCTCTTAAACTAGCGACCTATATGAACGAGGTTGTTCGGGAAGCTCTCGGTATGGCTACCGTTGACCCGAGTTACTACCCTTGCGGTTGGTACTACGATACAGACAACAACTGGGAAGGTTGGAAACGGGTTGTATCTATTAACAACGGTTTAATGACTTTCCACGTCCCGGACGACTTCGAGTTGGGGAGCCTTCCCGAAATAAAAGCCAACTGGTCAGGACATAGTACTGAACAGAAGTGGCTGGACGCGATGAACTACTGCGGCATTGAAGTAAAAGATTCACACAGCGAGGAGTAAACTTTAAGTCCTAGGGTTTATTTATTACGAATCGCGCAAGAACGGTTCAACGGGTTGGGGAACCCGCCATATGGGTCCCTGGTTGGAATGTAGACTAACCGGGGACCACTTCTTTTCTTATGACAGTGAGAAAGGGTTAGAGTAAAGCAAGACAGGATTTCCTGTCTTTTCCTGGGCCTTTAGTTCAGTTGGTTAGAGCGTCCCGCTCATAACGGGGTTGTCGGGGGTTCGAGTCCCTCAAGGCCCATCATAATTTAGAGCGGACTCTTGAGTTCGCTCTTTATTTATTGTATACTAGAAATAAACCGAAATTCAGAAAGGGTGACTTTAGATGCCTCCAAAAGGAATGTGGAAGCTTCCAGACGAGAGAATTACGAGAAAGATGAGCGTCGGACACGGCACCGTTATCAAGAATGAACTGGCTCACGCTATGGAGATGGGCGTTAAGCAGAAGCCTGACAAAAAGCAAAATTCAGCGGCAATGAAGTCGTTCTTAAGGGGCCGGAGATGATGGACAAGCATATTCCTCCCGAGATACAGAAATCTTTCCTTCAAGCCGCCCAGGACACGGCCAACATGTTAGGATTGGAAGTTGACGTTACTTTACCTGACGGGAGACGTACTATGATAGCTCCGAGAGAACCAGTGGAACCCGTCCTTAAGAAGGGTGAACCGAAGCTTTTGGGCGTAGTTGGGAAATGTTACAGTTGTAAGAAATCTTGGAACATTACTTCGTTCGTTCGTAAGGGTGAGCTTAGTTCCGTAAGGTGCTCTGACTGCCAGGGGTTTGTCATCCTGCCAAAAGGAACGTCTATCCTTAAGACGTATTACTCGGGAGAAGAAATGGACCTACTACGCCATCCTGTTCTTAAGGAGGAGAAGATATGAAGCCTACTCAAGATATGATAGACTGGTTTGTGGGCGGAGACGAAGAAGCCGAGAGGATGGTTTCTGAGGGGCTAATCTCCCCTGACCTGATTGTATCCATCTGGGGGCAAAGAAAGGAACTTCTCGACCGGGACCCGAGAGAGGTTAAACAGTATTGCAACCATAGGCGGGATAGGTGTGCCAGATGCGGCAAACTAACCTATAACTCGTTACAAGTACTCGGAGCGGTAGAAAGACCGGGATTCAGGTGTTTCTGTTGTCGAGACGAGGAGATGAACCAATGAAAGGTGTTCAATTCGGATACTATTGGACGGTCCCTCTCCAAGACGGGATATACATCGAGATATCAAATAGCGGTTACTCTGTAGACTTCCGACGGGTCAAGGATGGGGTAATGAACACAGAAGGAAGACCTCAGATCGCAATCCTAAAGGACGTTTACGACCAGAACAACGGCTGTAACGTGGCTGGTATAGAACTTACGGATGTTAACGGAAACCCAACCGGAGAAACGTATAAGCTGAGAGACTTCAAATTAAGCGGAAACGTATCCTTGTACTAATCACAACACTCCCTGTTGAAAGGGAGTGTTTTTTCATTACCTGGGTTTATTTAGGGTATAAGGAGGTTGTGCCATGATTGAAGGACAAAAGTTTATCACTCTCGACGCAATCAATGAAATAACTGGCGAACTCGGCGTTAACAAAGATATCGAGGTCGTTGAGTACAGCGGTAGCCTTCACTTAGTTGTTCGGGATACCGACTTAATCAATTTGATCCGAAGACACCAAGGAGGTCCAAAATGCGAGTTCATTTAAAGACGAACTATGAGCAAATCAAGAAGTACGGGCGCTTAGAAGTCATTCAAGCTATAACAACAACAGCTCGTAGTATTCGATTATTTCAGGGGGAACCTCCATTTGACTTGGAGATAAGCGTTAAGCCGAGTCAAATAGTCGACACAATCACTCAAGTGTACGAAGGAACAAGTTACACGGTGTTCCTTATACAGAAATATGGTGAATCTAATGAGTGAACTCGATCCTAGGTTTGTGGTCCTCGGTTCCGGTCCTTCTTTTCTGGGTATGGACCTCAGCCAGATAGAACTAAAAATGTTCTCACATCTGAGTTCTGATTACCCGAAGACTCGTATGCTTCCAGAATTTGATATCGTTGTGGACCGGATCGGAATGGCTCCCGGGCGCAACAAGATGACCAAAAGTAGCAGAATACGCAAGAAATGGTTGAAACGTTACGGGTCCACCGAAGTCTACGAGGGTTGCTCAATTAAATCATATTATGGGGAGGTTCTATAAAATGGAACTTAAGGAAATTGCGATAAGACTGTTACAGAATATTGATTCTTACAATTTTGAGTGCGAAGCTGGACCCTTGAGTCATTGTGCGCAGTACATTGAGTTAAAAGGCGCTGTGGGTATTTACCCGATTGGGATGGAACAGTTCTCGAAAGTACCGGACGACACCCTGGTTCGTTACGCTGCGAATGACGCTCAAGCTACTGTGGAATATCATAAAGCCGTAAGCGCAGTACCGCAAGTACCGAAACACGTTATCAAGTCGATCAGTAAGTACTTCCAGCAAACTTGGGATGAATTGAAACCATTCGAAATTCGTAAGAACGACCGCGACTATCGAGTAGGTGATAAGTTGCTACTTCAGGAATGCAATCAGGATGGAAATGAATACCTGGGACGCAAAATACACGCTACGATAACATACATCACGAATTACGCTCAGAAAAAAGGGTACGTTGCTATGGGTATCAAAATCAACCGCAAAGAAGAATCTCCTTACGCAGATGAGGAATATGTAAAACAGATGTTGAAAACAGTACTCAACGCTGTACCAGGGGAAGCTTTGAAGGTGGAAGACGAGATAAAGTTTAAATCCCATATCTACAAGCTTTTAATGATACAAGAAAGGATGAAAGCTCTTGAAGTGGAAGATCGCGGCTGACTTTTTCAAATTCGTCCTGCTGTTTACTTTATTGGCAGCTATCGTTATTGTCCCGCTCCTCTGGGCCCTGATTAAAATCGGGCCTTTTGCTATAACTATTTTTTGTGTTGTAGGTCTGATTTTCTGTCGCTGGAAATACTATAGATGGAAGAAAGGAGCGAAACGCGATGGCAGTTACAGACGTAACAATCTATAAGCCGGGGACAATTGTTATCAACCGAGTCGACCCGTCATTGTTCGGAACCGTCCACAAGTCGGATGATGGGACCGGATTCGAGGTAAGAGTTTTCGATGAATCCGTTGGTGGAGTACAAACATCCCCAACAGGACAGCGTCGTTCGGTTATTGCTCGTTTCTGGGAAGTTACGACAATTCCAGAGGGGTACGAGCCTAACCCTAAAGGCGGAATCAAACGAATGTTGACTTAGCCAACATTAGCAGTTATTATAAGAGGAAAGGAGGTATGATAAATGAAAGTATTAGGAATCATCCTAGGTCTATTCTTTGCTTTCTCTCTTTTTCTCTGGTTCATTACCCAGTTTACGGGGATCGAACCTGCGCAAGCCGTACTTACCTTCATCGCAATCGGAATCGGGTTTATCGCTATGAATAGCTTTGAAATTGTGAATAAACTGCGCAAGTTAGAGCAGAATTAACATATTGTATGACATAAGCCCTTCCAAGGTTCTTGGGAGGGTTTTATTTTACCCTCTTGACGGTTGTCCTGAGTTATAGTAAGATAACTCTTGAAGATAGCTGAGTTATAAAGGAGACGCTGAATATGATATATATGGTTCCAGTAATCTGCGACTACTGCAACACAATGCTTGGGGAAGTCCCCGCCGAATCGCGGCCCGTTGGGGAAGTACGATGTATGGATTGCGCCAACAAGGAAAAGAGGACTTATCGTAATGATATGTCGGATGCTTTGTACGACTGGTTGGAAAACGAAATGTACGGGTATCATCTAATCTACCATTTCCAATCAGCACACATAGACGAACAGGTTAGACAGAAAAGGCTCGAAACGATAGCAAGATGGAAAACTAAATTGGAACAAGATTTCTTGCTCGCTTAAGATACATAAGTAACCAACACTCCCTACATAAGGGAGTGTTTTTTAGTTCCCAGG
>JASKGN010002476.1:0-10732 GCA_030556245.1 Falagria sp. GC000072 | reverse complement strand
TTGAATGCATACGTAATCCGTAATACTTTTAGAAACCTCATTTCCAAGTTATAAAGGGTTATTACGAAGACAACAAAAGTCATTTCGGTTCGACTAGACGCAGCAAACAGTAAATTCCTGATGTGATCTTATGGCAACATGTTTATGTGTCATATATTCAGTGGATTCCCCATTTGCAACCACACCAATGGAAAAGTGTATATAAAATAGAAGCGAGTCGAGTGTACAAAACATTGAACAATGTTTCACATGTATGCCAAGTGTGTATGATACAACACCCTTCGAGAATGAAATAAGTTTACGATTTGGGTTTCTTGTTTCTTGTTAAAAGCACACGGCAGGAAGTTTCCGCGTTTCGTATGGCTGGGTGGTTTAGGCTTCGTATAAAATACGCAGGCTGTAATAACAACCTAATGGAGGAAGAAAACACAGCGTATAATGCGCAATCAGGCACCAAGTTATGAACAACATATTTTGGTATTAATTAAACATTATGTCTGCCTTTTAGAACCGGGAACATCCTGGCAATGCTCTAATATTAAAGCTAAATAAAACCGTGCATTGCTTTCTTAATTGTATTAAAATATGTATAATTATTTTCGAAGGTAGATTTTGGGGTAGGTGTATTAAAAGGTTATTGTGAGATGTAAATTTAAATTGCACCTTGATAATGATAAGCAAGATCTGCCAAAATTGTAAATGAACGGAAGAGAATTAAGCTCTGGAGTCAAATTAAATTTTTAGTTTTCTCTTGAGATTATTTTAAGTTTATCAGACCCTTTATATGTTTCAAATTTATGAAAGGTTCGTTAACCACTATGTAAAATGCAGTCAATAACAAGCGATCATCCTACCATCATCCAAACCAAAAATCCTACATTCACCGACAGATTCATCCAACGAAAACAACATGCATACTATAGCCAAGTCATACATTTTAAGTAAAACCCTCCGGTTGTTTATGTGCTTCTGCTCTCCCAAAGCGGATGCTATCTATAAAGCCAGCTACTGATATGCTGCAACACAGGACGCCTGGCTTTTTTCCTAAGTCATCTTCTTTTTAAAGGGTTATTTGAACTCACATAGGTACGTGATTCAAGCACACTTTTCATTCAAGTAACAATTTATTCAACGACTCAACAACAAGAATATAAGTACTGAATGAATTTTGAAGCGTCGTTCAATGAAAGGCTGAGTAAACAGAATTTTAATCATTTCGAAATTGATTGATAAGCGCAAATTTAAATTAAAATCATACCTGCATTGCCAAAATAATTGCAATTTGAATCTGATGCTATTTCAACCCTAAATCTAAACCCCAATGGTAACATTTAAATATTAAATGGTCGTCACATCGGATTTTAACAGTAATACATAAATCTCAATCTGAAACAAATGATCAATTTCACGGTTGGCTTCCATCTCGTCGTCGGTTTGTGATTTTGACATAAACATTCGCCGTTGAAACGAAAGTCGACTACATAAATATAATAGGATGAAGCAAAGCTAGCGAGGGCGTGAATGTCAGTTGATGTGGGTTTTAAAAGGGTTGATTTTGTCCAGGACACATTTTACCTCTTTCGGTCCACCCTCGCAACACAGCCAGCCGCCAAGAGAATGAATCTCGGCGCGGTGAACTGAAGAGCGACAAACGGCAAATCGGCGGTGGCGACGGTTGGTTGCTTTTATAAATCTCGACGAAGTTGCTACCGTTCGAGAGAGTTCACGACCCTATGTGAGAGCGTGAACAAAATAGGAAAACCGCAGAGTTATGTGCATTCGGCATTCAGGGAGAGTTCGAAGCGAAGTACCCGAGGAGATGGCTAAGAGTACTCGCCGTTGCAATGGAACGCACTTAGTCAACAAATGAAGGAAACTAAACGTGTCGCTTCATTTAGGAATTTACCAATGAAGAAAATTTTGGAGTTGGACAATGGAAATTCCTATTTTTTGTAAATAAAAAAAGTTTGGGGTAATTTTTAAATTAATCTTAAAGAAATAATTAAATTTGTGACTAAACATAAATTCAAAGAGAAAAAAAATCAGCGAGGAAAAACAAGAATTCTGTGATGGTTTCGGGTGGAAAATTAAAAATTTATATCATACATTTTTCCATAAAAAATATTACGCTCTGACAACATAATGAACCCCAACAGCACATTTATCACTCTTATTGCTCTTGCAGACTTTTTTCATCGTTTTTCTTTAGCAGAGACCAAAAGCAAGCAAGCACTCTTCTTCTTTTTGTGAGGCATTTGCTTAATTTAAGAACCGCAATTTTCTTATACCATTACTCGCGCCGTTTTCCATGAATATAAGTGCAGAGTTATTTTCTTTCACTGTAAAAGTAATCACCATTCCTCCAGAAATTAAAATTCGACTGCATTTCTTAGGTCATTCCAAGAAAAAGCATTCGTATTAGGTAGTTATCTCCTTGAAAGTTTCACTGGGAATTTGCGGAATGTTCAAATATTTCAAGGAGCACGTCGATATCCCTTTACTAGTCAGAAGCGACAAGAAATCTTGTGATGGGTAACCGCACGACAAGAAGAATCACCCCTCAGTAAACACGTTTCGAATAAAGGTTTTACGATCAGCATCTATGCGCAATCTTTAAAATCCTCTAAGGGCTGTTTTCCATTGGGAAGGTCGTCTATAGACAAGCGGGACAAATTCCAATGGCAGCCTATTTATCCTCTCTCAGCTAAGGGTTCGCGGTCCCACAAAAGAATCGCGAATAATGCAAGGATCAAGCACGGATTTCAAAGACAAAATTCAAGAAGATCGACAGATGAAGAGGAACCGAATTAAAACCCAATTATTTATTCAATTATGATGCGTCGAAGTTTGAAGAGGCTTTATCTTAAGCGTTCAAGGTTAACCCCCAAGAGCTTCGAAACTTAATTGAAATATAACGAAAAAGATTTCACAAATTTTGCATCCAAACCAAATTCTACTCATATTTAAACTTTCAATTTGGAAACAAACTTTATCAATTTCGTAAATGAGGAAAACTCGCTGTGAAGAATGCCAAAAGGAAACTCTCGCTTTTTCAATTTATGCCGGCGGGAAAAGTCCAATCGCAAAAATTTTTAATGCGTTCTACGATAATGGCATGCAATGAACACGCCATTCACATGCGAAAAGTTTCCAATGCTTTTCATTACATTTACTTCATAGCAGCCGAGTGCATTTTTCCACCCTAGCGATCCCCAAATGAATCAACAGTGCAGCAAAGCGACGTGAGTTTGCGCTTCCTGACGCCTATCCAACAAAATCTTAGGATTCGTATGCTTGCAAAAAGCAGAACGAAGGAAGAAATGAATGAATGAATGGCTGTTGAGTGCAATTTGGTATGACGTCGACGGTGTTACATGAAGCTGCACTTAGCATCGCCCGTATTGTTGAACCGGCTGGGCTGTTGGCTTCATTTCGTCAGGGCTTCTTCTACACCCTTAGGATATGTGTTAATTGTTCCATTTCTCCAAACAACGCGCCTGCTGGTCAAATGACCGTGGGATGGGATGGCAGATGCATTTATCTGATAAATGAACGGATGGACAGTTGAAGCTAGTTGAACAATTTAACTCTCCACAAACAAAATTTCGGTGCGCAAAGTTTGGGTTGAATTTACTTCAATAATTATCGTTAAAATTTTTAACCAGCAAAATTCATTTTTTTCTAAAAATAAAAAAGCAATTGGAAATTTTTGTCTCGATTTATTCCTCTAGTGTACTTATCTTGTCAATAGAAAGCTTTACAAAGGACTTTATCATCTTCAATTTAAGTGAAACGAAAATGTGCAACCGATGCATCTGATACAGTATAAGAGTATCAGCAACAATAGGAAGTACAAAAAGAGCGAAAAATTGGATGTCGTCTAGGGTCATGTCACAATGCCATTATAACTGTTGTACAAGACGAGTCGTCGTCCCTGCTGCGACATCAAAAGTGACAGGCGTATGTTTAACCCCTAGTGATCCTTCTCCTGGATGTTTGTTGCTTACTATTTGCTATCTACGTTTTATCTCCCGTTCGGTGAACCCATAACCAACCTGCCTGAGAGGTCGTAGATCGTGATTTTGACAATAGAAATTCGAAGGAAGCTGCATCCGCTGCATATATCTCAAAGTTTGATCATTCGGGGACTTTAAATGTTTCAAAAATGACTATGTACCTAACTTCATCATCACGTCATTCACAAAATGTCAAAATGAAATCTCTCGGATTTCTTATTAATTAACGCTGAAGGAGTTCGAATTTTGAGTTAAAGTTTTGACAACGTCAAATAGTTTTGTTAAAGATTTCATGCTGAACAAGAAGTTGTCGAACTTTATCTTAATAATTAGATCCTTCAAGTAGATAATTGGCAAAATTTGTATAAACTATTTTATATTTATATAGCAGATCCATAAAAGAAAATTTGAAAGAAACATAAATTAAATAAGACATCATAATCTCGAAACAAATTGGAAACAATTAATTTGATTGTTTTCCATAGGGGAACAAAAGTAAGACCAATAATTTCATAAATTATATCTGTAATCATCTCAACATTATAGTGAAGACCTATAATAAAGAATTCTCAGATGACTTGTAATGATCCGGATAAGGGGTTGATCAATCATTCGCTCCCTATTTGCTCGTTGCCTAAGGGTAAGGGCGCTCAGTTTTTCTTGCCTAAACTCTGTAGAAGCGTTATTTCAGCACATCTATCCCAAACCCACACAAGAAGCCACAACAGCATGCGAAAGATCGAAGAAGACTGATGTAGTCTAATAAAGAGCGCCTTGTCTCATCATCAATAGAGAGACTGCATTAACTATAGATAACTAACAACTTCGCGCAAACAGAGAAGATGCTGACTGAATGTTTTATTATCGAGTTAAGTTAACAAGAACATTAATGTACTAACTCTGCGAGCAGTTTACTCGATTATATACTTGTGTTTTATGACAAGTGCTTCTATTCATTGAAATGTTCCAAGATTCGATTCGATCTATGAAATAGCCGTCGAATGAATGAATTATCTGTAATTTGTAACTCTTTTTACTTTGTGACTTTTATTTGGAATGACATTGAAGATGGCTGACTGAAAGTTAGCGTTTGGGCAAATCACTGACGGGTGATGTATGTGCTAGTCGTAATTGAGTTCGCCGTATGTTTGTAACTCCTTTTTCCAATGAGAATGGTACCGTATTGAAAGTGATTAATGATGTGTTATTTAGAGATTCAATCGATTGGAGAAGCTTTTATAGAATCGAGTCTCTGACTAATCTCTTTTACATTTTTTTCTAATGGAAATTTCCAAATTTAATGTTCAAGTGTTGAAATTAAATAAAATAATAAAATATATTTGCGCGAAATGCAGCACCTTCCTCTATGGGTTAATAAAAATGTAATTTTAATTCTAATTAGATACATTTCATGAAAAAGTAATAATACTGTTATAATAATATGCATTTTTAACAGTGAGGACGTAACTGAACGTGCTGCAAATATAATTACAGAAGAAATAAGCAGAGAATAGTAGGCAAAGATCTGCCCCACGTAAAATTGTCACCAATCCCGACGGATATCCTTTTCCATTCCGGTTCTATTTGTTTCATTTTATCACACTCTGGAGAGACTGCTTTTTATAACAGTCCTGCCAGTCCAAATAATTAAATTTATTTTTCTGCATTTCATCTCTAGATACATTAACACAACGCAAGCACAATTTTTTCCAAGTGTCATGGTATTATTATGCATAAACCAAACAAATATAAAATCCTTTTAATTAGACATGAAATTCATTATGAAATAAAAATAAATTTCGTTAGAGAAAAAATCTCACTAGGATTATGCATGCCATGCTTATATATGAAATTGGTTTGGAATTGAAACTGACAAGAAACTTCAAAAGAGAAAGACCATCTCAAAAAACTTCAAAAGAACTAAAAGAAGTCTATTAAGACACTAAATGAGCGTTTTGCAATTACTAACTTTCATTATGGTTATTGTTACTGACTTCAGTCAACTGTTTCCAAGCACACACTGTAATTTTCAACACTTTTTTACATTTTCATTTCATGCTTCAGTTTAATTCCGCCAAGGATCGTAATCAGTTTTAATTGCAAAGTTTACTTCTAATTTTACGGATATTTCAACTTTCCTAGCTGCTCTGAATTGCTCGTAATATTATTCGCATTCATTAAAATATTAAATTTGTTTGAAATCGGAGTAGAAAACATACCACCGAATGTTAAAAACTCGAAATAAAATGCTTGTCAAGCGATGGGATCCTCAGGGGATGGGCGTCACACACTTCGACGTGAACAAAGTGAAATTCAATGTCGCAATGCTCCACTGACAAATGCAACATCAAATGTCTCAGTTTAAGCAGCAGCAAGGGTTGTGCGTCCCAAGAGTTTTTCCAAACAATGAACCTTGAACTCTTCGTATTTTCTTATACTTTAGTTTCAGTTCAGTGAGCATTATCATAGATGTCATGAAATGCAGTAAAGGTAGAAAATTTTGAAAGTTTAGCAAGTTGGAATCTATCGACATATCGTTCACAGCTTTCAGCTATAATGTTAGAAGATGCTAAAAATTGAACTCTTAAATATTGTGTGAATTTATTTTTTAACTGTCTGAACTTCAAGGAAAGAAAATGTTAGATGGTTCATTGTCTATGACGACGACTATGACATTAAAAGCTTTTGTAGTCCGTTAGACTCCAGTCAGCGAGTTGGTCTTTCCCTTATTTTCATTCTTTGCTCATCATTTTTCCCCATATTTGTCTTGTTATAAGAGACGAAGGATATGATGCATCCGCGTGGGCATATTGTAACACTAGAATAGGGTTTGAGCGTCATAAGGGTGAGTGAATCATCGAAAACTACACAAAGATGCACATCGAAAGTATGTATCAAAAAGCGCGTGCTCAAGTACAGGCGAAATGACAATAAGAAAAGTTCGACGAGTTGACAAGCAACCCTAGAATATTATTATCATAGCAAAGAAACAATAGCTACCCGAAGAATTCCATTAATTTGATATTTGATCCTTGGAGACACAGGAAATGTCTGGTTTACTAGCAAAGGGTTAAACTTTTCCAATCATATCAATATCCTTCTAAATTTTCACTAAATAAATATACCTCTAATGTTTTCTTTACATTTAATAAGACATAAATTTGAATCATAAAAGTAGTCCATATAGAAAAACAAGAAAACATCATAAAACCTGGAAAAGGAAAGCCAAAAACTTGATTAATCTCCACAGTTCAACTGTATCCTACACTATTAGAGCAAAGTACCCGCCACTCCGAAAAGCATAAATCATAAAAAGCTAAGAAACCATTTTTCTTATTTACTTCTCCATCGTGCTCAGTCAAGTCGAAGCGACCGAGTTGCTGCCTCTATATTCCGCTGGCCTCTTAATTCTTTGTTCGCTGCTCATTTAGCTCCCGGCTTTTGTTGTCCGAGCGTTTGTTGTATTGTTTCGCAAACGAGTAAACGAGTTCCGAGCAAGTGATAAATAAAAATATAGTTCTTTTTCCTTTCTGAGAAAACGCGAGTTTAAGCAGGACAATTAACCATTGTGGAAAATCTTGAGCACGTCTTTAGCATAACGAAATGACGCTAGCGTTCGTCCTGTACGATTATTCGCTTTTTGGCCGACTCTCCGTGCATTTATTTATTCGTCGGTAATAAATTTAAATGCTGGAGTCGGGTGCGCGTTCAGTTTTAACAAACAAGACCGTATTTAAGGCGGCTTTCTCCACCGCCCGACGCCGCCACCACCAAACCTTCTCGGAGTTGGAACTGGAGCCAGATTTATGCGTACTGTTTACGTGCTGAATTGCGGAGGTCGTCGCAGTTCACATTTCTTGAGATTTCAGCTTATGTATGCATCAAAGCGAAAAAAGTTAACAACTTGCTGTATGTTATACAGTTGCATATAAACATGAAGATATGCTTTATGACGTAGTTATGTGCATTTGATGTCAGGAGATTTGCAAAGAATATTTTAGAATTTTCATTCAATGATAAAATATTTTATATAGAAGAATAAGGTTATGAAAAAAAATCTAGAAACCCCTCAAAAAATAAAACAAGGTTTAAAAATAATGAAGACATTACTAGGCCCAAAATTGAATTCAAAGTAGCAATTTTGTCCACTTTATGGACACTGTCGGGAGTCTGTTGTCCCTGCTTGAAGGTAACTAAAATCCACCCTAAAGTCACACACACATGCAGAATTATCCAGTAAACCTTATTTTTTCCTAGTTCCACAGCAATTCCGAGAGCAAATCCCGAAATAAAAGGCGCAACACAAAATCTGTGTTATGACTATTACCCGAAATGCACCTCTCCGACCCGCCATTAAGCTTTATAGTTGCTTAATATCATTTTTTTGCCCTTCGTTATTCTCCCAAAACATTTTCTCGTTTTTTTTCGTTGATCGTGTTTCGTGGTTGTTGAACAACGCGCCCACTGGTGCAAATAGCTGTTGGAGATTATTTTTTTATTAACATTTCGCTGGAGCAAAGAGAATTTACTCGTGTTGCCGAGCGTTATGTGGTGCAGTGATAAAATAAAAATCAGCATTAAACGGTTATTGTAATGGTCGAGTTGTTAGTTGCAAGTGTGAGCAAACCGCAAGCAGGAAACATTGTACTTTCACGCTGCAACAAACAACCGTAAAAGGCATTTTGAGAAGGTGCAACCGAAAACTGTGTCTCTTGGATTTCTGTTAAATGCACGAAGAGCGAGACATATAAATGGTAATAACACCGGAAGAGACTACAAGGTAGATTGTTAGAAGAAGATTGGAAAAGCAATTTTCCTGATTAGCTTTCCGAATTGTATGCGAGTTTACCCCAAGAAGTAAAATTTGTTTAAATCAAATACTTATATGTAGTTTCTCCAAAAAAGTCGAACCATGAAGAATTTCAAAAGCATCTCTTACCTGAAACAAAAGAAAAAAATCATTAATAAAATTCAAGTTTAAATAAAACAAAATGTCACTCAAAACTCTCAAATGACTTTTAAGATAAGTTGGCATCGCTTAAACTTGTGAACATTTCCATACTAATCCCTCAATATAATATTAAGCGGGAAAGGATTAATACAAAACTTTACTGCAGTGCAGCAACACCACACCAAGATAAAAGAATCTCTTTCTTGGCATAGCGAGTGAAGATAGCTAATTAGTACTCCTCGTTTTCACAGGTTTTAAATAATGTTCAACCATTAAACCTATGCGCATCGCGTTTCATGTAAAACTTTATTAACGGTTTTCGCTTAAGCTGCCGCCTCCAACCGCATTTGGAAAATCCTTAAAACCAGCAGAAATATACTGGCATATTAAAAACAGATTTATTTCGCTGCTAATTTAATTCACGAGCTATAAACAGGTAAACCTAAGCCAGATTGACTTGCAACATAACAAAGGAGAAGAAAAATTTCAACACAAAATTTAATTTTCTTCGCGTCCGCTTTGCATTATAATCTCTTTCAGTATGAATTTGCTTATAGATGAAGAAGTTCTAAGGACTTCTCATTATCAAGTTGTGCGGACTTTATTTAGATTTCTTTGCAAAGCCAGGATTATTTTTTCATTTAGAGCTAGGAATATTTCTTATTATTTTTGTCATTCTTTAGATTGCTGAATTTGTATTCAGTTATTCGAAGCTTGGGAAAACATTGTGTAAAGGTGAGAAAGGTAAAAAGGGAGTATAAAAAGGTCGCTGGGAAATGTACTTGTTACTGTGACCTCAAACAGTATCCTTAAAAGAACACAATTCGCTAATGTATATTTCTGCTTAGCATATTGTACAAAATGATGGCAGGTAGCTGTTGCGTGGCTAAGTTTAATGCCCATCAGGGCTTGAAAACATCGCAGAGTTAACAGGAAAGTCAGTGTCCGTACGGAAAGGACACAAAGAGTTTTCTTGAGCAGCAGAAAACAGGCATTAAGTAGGTGTGCAAGGTGTCAGCTCGTGTTAACGGGGTCACGTACTTGGAAAAGCTTTTGCAATTTCCATAATCCTTATTTTTGCTTTTGTTAAAATATTAAAATTATATTTTCATAATAATTTCCTAACGTCCTAGATAAATTTTCCTAGAAAATAGAAATACATAAATTTGTTATCTTAAAACATTACAGAAATTCAATATCTAAACGGGTTAAAAGTTCGATGTTGGTTTTTCCCGACAAAAAACGAAACGCGAGGATTTTTCAATATCTCGTTGGTTAAAGAAACATTTCCGTAACAGCAGGATGAAGAGTAGCACGAGGACCATCGAGAAAACGCTTTATCTGTTATTCGAGTTGTTATGGTCTCGCATAATAGAAACGTAGACATCAAACGAAACGATCTACAGGGCTCGACTACTTTGCACGGGTTGCCCTGTTCCGGTGAGTGAAAAAAACGAATGGAAGCAGTTTTCCTATAGCTGGGCCAGCAGCAACACCGTTATCAATATTTATTGGCGTGCCATTCAGGAGCAATAAATTTTAACAAATATCCCAACGATCTATTCTCGCATGCAGGCGCGCGCGTAATGTTTTCATGGTTTTCCAGCAAACTAGGACGATGTGAGGTGGTAGCATAATCATATTGGAAGATGCAGGTAGCACAAATATTGAATTTAGGGTTATATAAGAGGTTGTGGATCACAAAAGATCTGCGCTAACGATGTTCGTTTGCAATATGTGAAGATATCTTCTTTGTGAAATGAAA
>JASKGN010002470.1:0-10609 GCA_030556245.1 Falagria sp. GC000072 | reverse complement strand
TTTTTGAGCCCCCCCCCCCCCGTTGTAACGCATTTTGTCGACTTTTACCATGCCTCTATAATGCATCATATCGGTGTGCAAGACCCCCCCCTCCCCCTAAATTGCGTGACGTAATATTTAATCGCTCCCAAAGCCATTAATGTCAATTTATTAATAATTTTCTTTATTAAGTTTGTTATTAATGATTTTTAAATACCATTGTTTTGATACAAATAAATGACAGTTGACAGTCCCCGTCTATATTTCATAGAATTATTGAATTAATACACTTTTTGTGTTTTCGTCATTCGTTTTCTTCATTATTAATTTCAGTAATAAATCAGATTAATAAAGACAGTAATAAAATATCGAATGCAGATATTAAAATTTCTCAACCCATTCAATATTTTACTTAACTAAGTTTTCGATATAATTTTGGTATATTATTATAAATAATTGATTAATTAATAATAATAATCGTCATTTATTGAATATTTTGAATTTTGATTTTATTAGAAAATACAAAAACTAAGTATCTAGGAAGTTTCAATAATACAGGATGGGTTAAGTGGGAGACGGTATATTAGCGCAGGTGGCTCAGCACACAACAGTCAACAGCCGCCTTCAGTAAAGGTGGATGTCGCGAATACACGCTTTTAACTTATAGTGAAAGAACTCGTCTTCGTTCTTAGCGTCGTCGTCGCAGAAATCCAAGAAACCTACGATTCTACGCGTTTTGAATATAGACATACTCAAGAGAGAACTTTCCATTTCTTTTCTTATTATTCTATTGCCATCCGCTTAACGTTATTATTACTAGTTTTCTGCTTGTGTATTTTTAAATTTTAAAGAATTTTCAAACTGAGTGTTAACTCATGAAAGTATTATAAAAATTTAAATTGTACGAAGTTTAAAATTTGAAATTTTATTGGTTATTTAATTTTCGTGTGGCATATCATTTGAAGAAATCTTAAATTTGAGAAATACATATACTTCAAGGATTAATATTAATTTTATATTTTTGGTAAGTGATTTATATATAAATATAATTTGCAAAAATTACACTTTCAATTACACATGTACTAACTAATCTTACTCATGTTTCGGATTTTTATAACAAAAAAGAGAAAACATATTATGATGTAGATAATTGTATTGTATTGTTCTAAATTGATTGTTTTGTTTTTGTACACATAATCATAAATGAAAATGTATGTTGGTAGTTTCAATCGCCATAAAAAGTTAATAAATATGTTTTTCGATTAAAATTGAGATTTGATATTTTATTTTATTTTTTACATGCATGAAACATAATTTGTAACTTACAATTATAAATAAAATATAACATGTTATATAATAATTGTGAGTTACCTTAATTAACATTTTTCTCATACTTGTTTATATTATATATGATTTAAGCCCAATTGTAAAGGTAAACAAGTATAGAAATGTAACTAGAGGAAATAGATATTTTCATGCATGCAGTAAATTTTACTATCTATTGATGTCAAATAGTTGAGTTGCATTAGCAAATGATTGTGAATCTAAAGCAAAAATATAAAATAGTTGACAAAACTATGCCAACCTAACTGCAATTGGTTTACATAGAATTGAAACTACATTTTATCCCATGGAAAACCTAAATAACAACTAAATACGTAAACGTACCTTTACTCAAATAACACAAGCACTTGTACAATTGCAGGTAGCAGTAAAAGTTGATAGTTTCATTGTTCGTTGTTTACTAGCTTTATGTTACGAAATGAAAATGATAAACTGTGAAGTAAATTCTTCGTGGTGTACATAATCCAGCCATCACAATTATCGCCCATGTATCGCTTGACTGAGTTGATAAACATAATCAAGTCATTTTTCTATTTGTTATTATCACTGTCACAAAATTGCAAAGTTTTCTCTTTAATTCAAGCAAAATTTTTAATTGTATATGTAAAAAAATCTATAATATTAAGAATTAATGTCGTTTTTTCTTCTATTATAATATGTACTGTATTTACATAATTTTATTTTAACAGGTGTAAAAAATTACTACATCGAATCAAACAGTAAACGTCTGTTTCATTTATTAATCTGGAAAGCTTTTAACTTCATAATATCTATATCATAAATCATTATTTCATTGTCACTAATTGAACTGTTTTCTTTATGTTACAGAAACAAAAGGTAAAACCAGAAAACATAGCGTTCGCAACACCAGAAAACGAGCCGTTTAAATGAAATTACGTAAAAACAATCAATGAGTGTGTCAAGTAAAGAACTATAAACATTGTTATTATTGTGTTACATACTAATTGACTGTTACGTTGAGAATAGATCAACTCGAGGAATTAAAAAGTGTAAACGAACAATAAGCAGTGCACAATTATCAATTTGTGTCAATGCTTCGATTGAAATTCATAAAAACTTAAGATTAAAATTTACTAAAAAGTTTATAAAGTAAATTATAAAAGTTCATCGCTTTTAATGATCAAATGGATATATTTATATAAATAACTTTATTAATAGGTGTGATACATTTTAAATTAAATACATAAATTTCGATAAAAATGGGATTAAAATTTGATAAATGGAGTTTGTTGAAAATTTTTGAAGTGGTAAGTAAATGCACTAAAAAAAATAAATATGCATAATAAAAATAACATGATAATATTATATTTCATTTATGATAGATTGCTAGGTATCTCTATAAATAACAACTTCTACATATGCAAATAAAATAAAATTTCCAATATATAATGCATTTGTTTCTACACGCAATGCAGATAAAAATCTAGCCGTATCACAAACATATCATAGCATAAACAGTGTTTGTTCATTTCACGCATGCGTAAAAAGATACAATAATTTCATAGAATCAAGACATTATTGAGTATGTATTTAAATGAAAAGTGTGAAAAAGTAGATTTCCATATAAATATAAAGTGTATAAATAAAGCGTTTTATAAATACATGCATATAACAAATGCATAATTACCTTTAACCTAATTATGAATGTTGTTTGTTAGTATAACTAGTATAAGTATCTTAATTTATATATTATGTATGTATCAAGTACATAAAATAGTATTTACCTACATGAAATAATATGAAATACATGCGGGAAAATCAAGTACTAGTAGCAAAGTGAGCCATGAATTGCAATTTATGCATATTTAGTCAAATTAGCGGCCGTCATGATGAACCGACGAGCGCATCTAGATGAAATTGAATTCATTTAGAGCGGCACCATTACTTCTAATTATAAAAATATCTTGTGCTATTAAAATATGATTAAGTATTCATAATTTCACTTAATTTCTTTTCGATCAAGGCAATCAACTAGTGGTGTGATTACCTACCTCTTTGAAATATTTTTAATTTAAAATTTTTACATAACAATATTCTTCTGAAACAAACAAAGTTTCAAAAACATTGCTTACGAATTGTTAATGTTTCAGTTTTCATTACTGTCTCCAAATTTTCGGAAAGTTAACTTTACACAGAATTTATGCCTTGGTTGTTAAAATATCTGAAAATTGCTTGCAAAAAATACTCCTAAAATTTAATTTTAGCAGTAACATAAACGTTGCACTAGAATTCTAGATGTAGAAAACCTTGTGTACAGCGTATTTAAATATGCCAATAATTAATTTTAAATCTATGACATTAATATTGTACATTTATAAAATCAAGCAACCAAAAAGAATATGCAGCTTTTAAAAATATCTATATAAATATTATAATGAAATCGGAACTTATTATAAATTATTAATGATTATCAAAATTAAACACCTCTTTTTAATTTACCGTTTTTAAAATGTTAAAATTGAAATTTAGGTGTACATCAAAATATCCATCCAACATCTGTGTTCATTGCTGTTGACTCTAATTAGATTTATAAGCAGACAAACCTTCAAGCTTTTGATTAAACGATTTGCTCCAATTTGCATGGATGAAACCGTCATGATAGAGATGAGTATATACTTCATCCAATTTAAATTCATTCAAACAATGCGCTGATTGATTCACGATGATAAACGAAGTAGATGCTTCAAATCAATCACTACTTTCTACCTTTAATTGGCAGGCGTCAGACCCATATTACTAATTTATTTTAATTATAATAAATATATTTTTGGCTTCTTTGCATATTCATGAATGGCAAATACTTAATGGAGGTTTATATGCAGTTTTGCTGTTTTTTTTTCTGAATTGGAGTAAAAATAAATATATTTTGAAAATATGGATTAACACATTAAATTTCAAACTTGAATTACATTTAAAAATTGAATTACATACAGTTAAAATAAAATATTTATTTAAGTAGTAAATTAATTGTAATATGTATAAGATAACATGTGTTCAGTATGAAAAATAAATCAGTAATTTATCAATAATAAACGTCACTTACATAAATTTATTAATCTTATAGCAGTAATAAATACATAAACGATTATAGTTTTAAAAGTAGACATCACCATAGATTCTGCCATTTTATGCGGACTTCTGTTTCATTCATCTTTTCACATTTTTTATTTCTTGTATTTCTACTTCAATTTGTATTCCTCGTTAGTATTCTTAAGAAGCACTTACAACAAATTTAATGTTTAGCATTGGCATAAATCACACGATAGTTAATAAAATTAACATTAAGTTGACTGCGACCTCATGCAAATAGTAACTGTGTCGACTTACCTCTCGGATACGTGATCAAAGAAAGCATTAACTCGACAGATGCGGGAAAATATGTTTGTCAACACTTTGCAGAAAAATATAATTATATGAAAACAACTACGGATAAATGCTAGTAACACCATACACGTAACATAAAACATTGTTCATATTTTATTTAAAATATAAAAACAACATTATTTGTTGTTTTCGCAATTGAATTTTCAAAAGAAACATCGAAGGAAGAACATAAACCAATATATGACAAATAAAAACCATTAATTAGAAAAACAATGAGCACGATAAAAGGAGATATTAAAAAATTAACACAATTTCGTTTTTTTTTTTAAAGTGATTATATGTTATAAAGTAAAGTTATCACAACATCTGATCATCGTCAGACTGTAATTAGTAAACGAGAAATGAGCAAGAACAAAAGCGCAAAGACCTTAATGACTTTTCAATGCTGTTGAAGTTGAATTGTTTTTTGACTGCGTGTTGAATAATTTTCGAGAGGTAAAATGCAAACATTGTGGAAATGATGGGAACTGGGAACAAACAAATAGTGAATATTGTTCGTCGTCGCGAAAACACTTTCGCTATTTCAATGACGGATGTATAGACGCAACCACGCGATTACTGAGTTAAAGACCTCGCGTTTCAGTTTTGTCAATTTATTTTCTACTACTTCAAACTTATACTTATGAACTTATGATACAAATTAATCCATTATTGCAGTTTTGAAAATTCAAGCTACTGTTAATATTTTTGAATTTTTTTTTCATTTCCAGGCACTTGCAACATCCTGCCTAATAACAAAACGCGTCACCGACGATGAAGCGCAACGTTTGTTTCTTTATCTACAGAAACTCTCACGTGAATGGAGCCTTTTAAACAATATAACATGGGATCGAATTGGTTCAGCCGTGGCAGATGCTACTTACGGTGGATATGTTATTATTACATCAGCACTTCTAATTGGCCGACTAATTGGTGAACTGCCAACTGCAAAACGAGTCACTGAAATGGTTTTGCTAGGTCTGGGAGCTTTGCTTTTCGTCATTTTGGGCAGTTTGGAATTTGCAGCTTTGGATTCCGTTCCACCAGATCTAATAGACAATGCTGCCATTCTTGGAACATTATCTCTTACGACTGCAGCTTTGTTCTTGCTGGATCTGGCAGGGCCACGAGCTAAAAAACCAACATTACCAATCCAGCCAAAAAGCATCACTCGCGCATTAGAAGTGCACAAAATGCAAAAGAATCGGGAACCTTTCACTCTCGAACCGGAATTTGCAAGAATTGAAAACGCTCGAATTGAAAACGAGCGCAATGGTAAACTCAGCGATGAAAAGAAACGCCACATGAATGGTAAGGCTGACAAACATAAGAAATATGATGCTTACGAAGGGGGTGTTGAGAATTCTGGACATGATGAAAGGGATAATGTTGATCATTTTGACAATGGTCATACGAAAGTTGAAGAGCATTCTCCTGTTTGGAGTAAAATACAGAAAGGTATTCGTTATTAAGTTTTAATATAACGCTCAAAATAATGTATTATATTTCTTCAGGTCAATATGGCAAATACAGTGATATAGTTACCCCGAATTTTTTGTATCCCGCTCATGCACCACCAGCACACGAATTCAAAAAAGAATATAAAATGGACGAACGAGCAAGAACACCAAGCAGTCCTGGAGAACCAGGCTACGTTCAGTATACGGCAAAACGATGGGGTCAGCCTATTAATGGCCAATCTAAACCTACTGAGTTGAGTCCAACTCAGGTATAATATTAAAAATGTGGATTACCAATATATATTTTATTTTAAAACAATTTTATATTTTATATATTATTTGAAACCCTGCATTTTATGAAATTTATGAAATTTTATAATTTTGTAGTTTGTGATTTTTGTCTATGTTCATATTTCGTTTTGCATGAATACTAATTAATTATATTATATTATCTTTATATACGAGTAATATTAATAAAGCCAATAACATGTAATTAATCGAGTGTTCATTTTGAAATAGAATCCACTTGACCAATTTTTCGATTTGTTGCGCACATTTAAGGTGGTTAAATGTTTTTGCAATAAGTTTCTTTTCGTATTATCTTTAAAATATTGTTAAAATAAATTTAACGACCGCATACACTTGGAAATTTTTCTTAAACATATTTAACATTTCATTAATATTGCAAATAAAAACTTAATTTTAACTATTTATTCAAAAATAATATTTTATTAATCAAATTTACAAAGAAAATTAAAATTTACTATACTTGAATAATATATGCAACTATATTATCGTAAACTACAAAACCATTGAAAATTAATTTTATTTTTTTAAATGATTTTATTTTGTTACCCTTGAAAATTTCCCTTAAATATAATTAACATTTTATTAATATTTCAAATGAAAATTTATTTTTAACTATTCACTAAATAAATAATATTTTGTTAATCAAATTTACAAAGAAAATAAAAATTTATTCTGTGAATTTATTATTCTTGATTACTATAGGCAACCAAATTATTGTAAACTACAAAACTATTGAAAATTAAATATTAATTTTTTTTAAATCTATTTATTTTGTTGATCTTGGAAATTTCCTTTAAATACAATTGACATTTCATTAATATTTCAAATGGAAAAAATTTATGTATTTTAATCATTTATTCATTTTCATCCATCACCATTTAGGGTAAAAATTAAACAATCCCCTTTGCATATTATAATTTATAAAATATAAATTTACAGACCGGAATACAAATGATCCACCTATTCCCAGATACCCAGAAAAAAAAATTATCCAAGACTGATGTTAGAACGATGGAAATTCCAAAATGGCAAAAAATAAATAAACATTGCAATATTTCTTTATAAATATTTGGTTTTCACTACTTTTTTCTATTAAATATATATTTCGTCAAAAATTTTCTTTGCCAAGTATAGGTAAATTTTATTACACGTGTCATTCGCTACTCAAATGTTTTTATTTGACTTGGGCACTTGGGTTATTTATTATTCAAATAATCATAGTACTCCTTGGATTTGTGAAAGTCACATCATTAGTACGCAAAATGGAAAACCAGCCAGAAATTAAAAAATTAAACCATATAGATGTTCAATAAAAAGAAAACATCCCTTCTCAAATATAATTCAAGAAATTTTGAAACAAAAAAATATTGAATAAAAAATTGTTGCGCCTTTAACATGGGCAGCAGAACGTAAGTTCTTAATTGTAATAAAACCAAACAAAATGATAAGAAAATATTGATTTTTAGATATGACAATCGAGACTTTGGAAACTGCAAAGTATTTCACCGAAGTATTCAAAGATACCAAAAAGGAGAATTTTGAGGACTATTTAAAAATGGCAATTGAATTACGATATAACAAAGATGCAAATAGCCCAAATTATGATGTGTGTTCCGGAAATAAAGATAATGTGTAGATAAATAACAAGTATTATAATTTAATAAAAATTCCAGGCTTGTGTTAAGAAACCCATAAGTTTGAATCAAAAAGAATTAAAGATTAAACCGTTTAATGGAATAGCTCTGCCAAAATATCATCTTGGGACTGTAAATTATAACTTAAAGAGCAGAGTAATAACTTTGGTAAATATTGTAAAATACAAAATAAAGAACAAGTGTTGTTTGTGTTTACAGAAAATAACTAAAAAAGAATTTGATTCGAACGAAGTAACTTTTATGGGAAATTTTGAGCCATTAAAAAGTTTCAATCAAGATATAAAATGCCATGGCATTGTATAATCTGGAGTTGATCATCCGCTAGTGAAACTGAGGAAAAGTATAGATAATTGCCATCACATTCAGACTCAAGCATGCTTAAATATATAACTAGTATATACATACAGGAAAATATTGATTCACGTTGTTGATTTTATATTAAAATATTAAATCATAGTTTGTAATATTCAGACATTTACAAAGCCATTACAATTAAAATGGTAATTATAACGCAGATAAATAAAGTTGATGTCAAATATACTCCTCATGTAGATTCCGTGTGCTCAACACAAAGGGCTTTATAATTTTCGGTGTCTAAATTCCAACGGGCATCATACGCGCATCCCAAATGCATTACATTTGTACAAGCACTTTTGATACAGCATATATTCGCACCTTTAGACAAGCATCGTGAACATGACACGTTTGAAGCCGACCACACAGCTTCTTGAAGTCCTGCAACGTTAGGTCCTACGAGAATTATCCCTGGAGCCCATACAAGACAGTCCTCATGTACCCAAACTTCGAAATTGTCGGTGCCTAATTTTATGATGCCTAATTCATGACTTTTGTCAAATATTTTGCCATTATTAATCAGTTTACTAGCGTCCAAAGAGTGCACTTTACTCTTCTTATCATACGGATTGTCCATGCGATAATTAAATCCGTAACAATATTTTGTGATAATGTAAGGCCCAAATAAATCTCCGTTGTTAATGTTTTTGTTTACAAATTCGTTTGAATGTGGTCCTCGCTTGCAGAAAACACAAATCCACTTCAAATCGTCATCTACACCCCCTGAAGGAACATTCTGACGAAATATAGCATCGTTATAAAACTGAATAGATCTTTGATTCCTCTTGTTGTCGCCATCCTCATCACAAATTGGCGTATTTGCAATGCAAGCACTAAATGAATCCTTTGAACCTCTAACGCGAATAAATGGTCCACGCCATTTACTACTGGAGGCTTTTTCATCCACCTAAAATAATTTGGATCAATTATTAATATTACCAAAATAGGTGGCGCTATTAGATGGGTAGTTTAAGAAAATTATTATTATAAAATAAATAAGTTTAATAATATAATACAAATTAAATGTTTAGACTATTATATAAAATATCACTAAACATAAACCATTTAATTTGACAGGTTGAAGTAAACAAACGTGGTAGATATGATATTCAACTCAACAAAGAAATTGCATATAGATAAATAATTTACAAATTAGTGGAACAGTGATAACTGTTTCAAAGAAATCCATTCGAACAGGAATTTAAAAGTAAAAGGAAAACATAATATAATGGAGATAGCAGACAAAGAGGATGGGGAAAACTAACGAAAAGATTATGAAAGTGATGAAGAAACTAAAGGCAAAAGCATAGAAGAAATAAAGAAAGAAATCCCAGGATAAGCAAATGAATTAAAATGAACAAAAATATAAGATCAGATAGCTTCTCAATCAGGGGTATTAGACTATAGCCCAAAGCTGAATCCAATAGAATAGGAATAATTTATTGTTCAAATCAATATACAACAAAATAGTAGTATTAAAATAGTTACACCCTAGAAAGTTATATAATATATACATACTTTTAAGTCACCAGTAGAATACACACGAAATCAAAAATTCAAAATTTACATAAAGGTGGGAAAACCTACAGTTATGAATTCCAGACCTAAAATTAACTAAACCTGTATGCGCCCACTGACATTGTTAGTTTGTGTTGTTGAATTAACTTGATACTACAATTCTAATGTAACAACCGAGCCCGCAATGCGAGAGGGCCCCAGTCTAAGGGGGCCCCTAAACGGCAGGCGGCTATAGCGTAATAGCTGTAATAGAGAGTCGGAGGGAGATGTGAAATAAATCACTTATTAGAACTCGAAAAGAACTCTAGAAATCTAAATGACTTTGGTAGTCCTTATAATAGGAGCATACATATAGATAATAAGTAGAGACCGGATTTTTAGGTAAAAACCTAAAAACCTGGGTAAATACCTAAATTCCACTAAATTTGGGGAAAAATCCTAAATCTGTAATGTCAATGTCTTTTTATCTAATTTTCAAGTTTTCTAGTATTTTATTGATAGTAAGTAATAAAAGCGATGCCCTTCCATGGAAGTTATCCAGATGACCTGAGCCTATGCATAAATTATGTTCAAGATTAGTTTATTATCTGGTTATATTATGTATTC
>JASKGN010002451.1:0-10213 GCA_030556245.1 Falagria sp. GC000072 | reverse complement strand
ATTCGATTTCTTATATTTATTTATGTTCAAGGCCTTGATCATTTCATGTAGTAATAAATCTTAATGATAACAGCAATGTTAGCTGTGATATCCATGCCCAAAATAGTTTTCTTTAGAGTCAAAGCTTCATCTTGCCCTTTTTCAAAATCTCCGGAGCTGATTGCGATTCATTGCTCGCAAAAATTTCAGGAACCCGTGCCCTACTGACCATAATCGAAAAATCACTTTTGTTGTTGTGAATGTTGGAATTAGAAACAGTCATTAAGTCGAACTTGGAATTGCAGGATTCGTTCACATCACTAGCTGTGAGTTTGCCTTGTTTTTCAATTTGAACGACTTCCATACTACATTCGCTTAGACTTAAGTTATTTTGAGTTGATTCCACATGCTGACTTTGGTTTTTGTGTAAATCTAGATTGGGATTTAAGTCTGTCAATTGTTTATGTTTATGTCGATGTGGTTTAGTTTCTTTGATTGAATTCGTGTGAGTTTTATCATAAATCACTTGAACACTGTTTCTACTATGATTTTGACTTCTTGTAGATGTCGTTTGTGAAGATTTGGATTTAAGTGACTTTCCTGATTTTGAGGATTTGGTTTCATTCGTGATATTCGTCCTGTTGCTTTCGACTTTTGTCAAGTTGCATTTCTTGCATTTGTTGTCTAAAACACCGTTATTGTTACTACTGGTAGTTATATGTGAATTGGATTTAGGGATTTTTGTATTTGGATCATCATTATGATGAATTAATTGTAATCTCCGATTGGTTTCGTTTAAATCATGTGTGTATTTGATCTTCTCGATTTCTTTATTTAACCGATCGATAGTAATTTGTAGACTGAGATTTTCATGTAACAACGCGCCATTTTGTTTCAGGAGCTACAATCAACAAAATTGTTATTGAGTTATGAATGAATTGAACGAATTATACTAACATGTAAATACTTTTTGTTTGAAGGTGGGATTGGTTTGTAGAACTGTTCTTGAACAATGGAATCCATAAGTTTCTGAAACTCGTCGACTTTGGTTTTATAAAAATCAACGCTTTTTTCATGCACGGCGGCCATCTTGCAAAGTTGTTTCTTCAAACTTAACTTGGTATTCTTCATCCGAAGGAACTTCACACTTAAGTTGTAATTAGCCTCTAGGATTTGATTAAGAGTATTTTTCAAATTCGCAATTTCTTTCTGCTCATTCGAAGTCCCATTGTCTTTCAAATTCTCCGAACTTTGATTTTGTTTCTTTAACTTTTTCATGTTGTTCATCTCCAAACAATACTGCTCCTTTTCCTTATAATAAAAAGCACGCTCATCTTCAAGTTGCTGTCGAAGATTTAGATTTGTACGTTTATGTCGTCTCAAATCAGTTGTCAATTGTTCTTTTTCTTTAGCTAAAGATATAAGCGCGCGTTCTTTTTCTTCGTTATCATTTTGCATTTGATTTACTGAAATTTGGAGGGTTGCAACCTGCGAACGGAGCAATTGCAATTCCGACTGAAATTTCACGGCCGATGCTTGGGAATTAACTGATTTTGGTGAGAGCTGTCGGTCCTCCATAGCAATCGAACTTAAACTTTCTGCGGGTGTGGAGGACGCGCTGTCGCCACGATGGCGACTTGGTGGACGTAACAGGACACGCTTGACGAAATTCAATTTTGAATTGCCGGACGAGCTAACGAACTTCTTCATCAATAAACTAATCTAGTTCTATACAAATAGGGGTGGATGTTCGTCCGGATGAAAATCTTTTAGTTTAATCTTGAAAAAATGTCATTAATCAAATAAAAGAACAAATGTGACATTTGACTTGACTGTCAGCTTATTGGTTATAATTTTGATTATTCGCTATTCTCAATGTTATTTAATTCGAATTCTTCTTGAGTCTTCGCATTTTTCCTTCTGGCAATTCCTTTTTTATGTGGGTTTAATCAAGATTCATATTAAATGCAAATATTTCTATTCAAACTGATCGTTTTGGAACTGTCTCTCTTCTTTTGATGCTTTATATAACAAAACAAGATCACAGAATGCTTCACTTTTGTTTTATTTTGGGAATGTTACTAGGATTTAATTTGTCACTTAATAAATTTAATTTACACAGAAATTTTTATTTAATTTATAAATGAAAACAAAAATTTAATTTGAAGGAAACATCACTGGTATAAAATTTAAATAACTGCGCATGCGCAAGTTTAACCTTCAAATATATTATTTGAATTTATTCATTTTAAATTAATTAATTCCTACAATTCTGTAAGTATTAAATTTTAATTTAATGAAAGTAAATTCTAAAATTAATTATTACAAAATTTAATGCCTTTTATAACAAAAACAAACAATTTTAAAAAATATTAATTCAAATCAAAGTAGTAATGCACATGCGCGAGTTTAATATTTGGCGCGCTTTCAATTTTCTAGTTCGTTTACATTCGTTTACATTCGTGAACATTCGTGAACTCGTGCGCACGCCGACCGCCATTTGCCTAACCGGCTCCTCACTGCGGTTATCGTCTCGCCCGACGCTCTCATCAGTCGTCAGCAGCAAAGAAGGCACTCAGAAGCCGGCTAGTCACGTGCAAATCCTAAACAATCTACAATCATCCACTTATCACAATGGCTGACGAGTATTTTTTCGGTGAGTAAATAAATCTCAAATAAATTCTGCATTAATTGCACAAGATATGTTCGGGATAGTTGACGTTCTTTCAGTGTAAATGCAAAGGTGACTTGATATTTGTTATGCACCGGTGTTTTTACGCGCCATTTTTTATTCTCTTGTACATCATGTAAATTCAATATTAAAAGTGTTAATTCTTGTATGAGTTACAAATTAACATTGTGTGTAGTTGTAGTTGGACCTGTTTTGTTTATCCATTACTTCTTTTGTTTGTTTCTTTGTATATCTGAAAAAAAGTTGGTACAATTTTAGCTCTTACATTGGAGGGTGCTAAAGCCACAGAAGTATGGGATCCAGAAGCGAAAAGTGCAGATGAATATCAAGGAGGTCATAAATTAATCATTAAACAAGCATTATTAGGCCCAGAAGCTAAAGAAGGCGAAGTAAATGTGATTCAAGTGGAAGCTATGACTTGGAAAGAGTCGATAAAGATCCCAGTTGCAGTTTTGAAAGGAGGATCGACAAGCAACCAAGTTCAATTAGATTTGTCCTTCCCAGACCCACCTGTTACATTCAGCTTGATTCAAGGCAGTGGACCAGTACACCTCATCGGCCATCATCTTATTGGTGGACCAGTCGAAGAGTACGATGATATGGATGAAATTGAAGAGGAGATATTAGATGAAGAAGAGGGCGAAGAAGGAGCAGTAAGTGTGTATTAATTTATTTTCTTCTTTTAAAATCATCTTTGTTGGCATTTTCAAAAGTTCATTTGTTTTGAATTTCATTCACATAATTACAGGTTAATATTTTGAAGCGAAGGTTATCAGATATCAAGGAAGCTGAGGTGTGGATTAATAATGAATAAAAACAAACTAATATTAATGTGTTTCTTTCTAGGAGGAGGATGAAGATGATGATGAGGGACCAAAGAGCAAAAAGGCTAAAACACAAAACAACACCGGTAAGGGCAAAGGCCCAGCAAAAAATAACAAAGCGAAGAAATAAAATGCATCATCGAGGGTAATAGTACAGCAAGACAAGACTTGACCTACAACAACAGTTATACCTAAATCAAGACAATTACTACACGACGATCGAATCGAATGGATTGAGTAGCTAGTTTCACAACAAGCAAAAATTGACTGCATTTTATAAAGTACTTCGTATATAAGTTAGTTCTTAGGACATGTTCTTTTCGTTCACTTGTTTGTTCATTTTCACCGTAACTACCGATGAATTCGATTATCTCATTATATATTTACTGTATGTAATAATACGTTTTTCAAATCTGTCGAATGTTACGATACTCTTATTAGACTCGCGAATTTCATTATCAAATTGTTGCTTCGTGGTGCATCCTAATAAGAAATAGTAGACGCGATATATACTTAAATTAGTTAAGAAATGGAATAAACAAGTATGTATCGATGTGTACTATAATGATGATTATATTTTTGTTGTGTAGTTTTTTGTTCGTCGTCATTATTAAAAATAATTTAAATATCACTCACTCTTTGAAAAACTGAACTGAAGCGCATTAATATATTACATTATACAAAAACTATTTGTACACCTCCGAGATATGTTGAATATTAATTAATATTATTCACAATTTGCTGTTTTCTTGCTTTGATAATGTATATATCTATATTTTGTCGAATTATATACATTTTACTTACTTTTTTCATTGTTTCGTTCATGTAACTAGCGGCAGAATGTATTGTGTATTTTTTATTTTCTTTAAAATTTAGTTACTGTATTTTATTAATAAAAATTTCCATAATATATAATCGTTTTGTAAGAAACTAAGAAGTATAGTGTAGATTTAATTAATAATTCAGCATAGGCTTCTTGATTTTTCTAATACAAAAATCAACTCATTAAAAAAATTGAATTTTTTGTCCATAGCTTTTGTTTTTAAATGGCGGAATATTATGATCAGTGAACATAACCTATGATTTAACTCTCAATTTTTTTTCGTGAAATTCATTGTGAAAATGTCCCTTACATCGAAATTAGTTCTTAGTACAGCCTGTGTTACGTCTTTAGGGATTATTGGATATGTCCATTATAAGCAACAACTTGATCGGTTAGTATTTTTTCACATTTAAACTTGACATCTTATTAATCGTTAAATTTTTAATTTTATAATTTATTTTTAATCATAGAGAACGATTACATGAAGGTGTAATACGAGATATAGAACGTCAACAACGACGCAAAGCAGAAAATCTTTACAATCTACAGCGACAAATTGATCTCGAGAAGGAAATCAAAAAGACTGAAGAATTAAAAGGTGAAATGTCATTAGCAGCTCATTAGTTGGCTTAAATTGAATCAACTCTAATTTGTTTTACACAATTACATTATAAATATGTATATAGATATTTTTTAAAATTAAAATGATGTAAAATTCATAGTATGTATATTTAAATTAATTATTGTACAAATATATAATATAAAAATATAAATTACAATTAGGAATCTACTACGTCATCACATTAGTATCATCAAATCGTACTCTTCGATTTGTATCCAAATTACTAAACCCCAATCCAAAGTTTTTATGAAGTTCTTCAATTGATTCATTTAAATATTGATTCTCATAAAACTTTTTGTATTTTCGAATTAACATGAAACAAGCAACCAGGAGAATAATTTGAATTAACAACCACAAGACAATGAGGCCAATCATTAATGAGAAATCCAAACAAACTTCGTTATTCAAATAATCTAAAAAAAATTTGACTTTTAGAATTTTACAAAATATATAAATATTATTAACTTACCAAAACCAGCAACTAATATTTTATTATTTTCCCCATAAACTAATCTATCTGGTTTCGAATTAGCATTTCTTACAATTAAAGTATACTCTAAAGGCATTTTTACAGTTTTAACACCTTTCTGAACATTTTTATCAGTATTAATAAACTCTGTTCTATTCACTGGTTTAATATCAACTTCATTTTCTCCAAAATCACTTTTTCTTTTCACTCGTTGATAGAATTCCTCAAAGTCACTTTTTCTCTTCACTCGTTGATAGAAAGTTTCTCCTCCACAATCAACCTCGATACATTTGCCTTCACAGAAAGTTACCATCACACTAAACCTTATCACATTCGAAGAGGAAAATTTAAAAGCTTGGAAAGATGAAGTAAGCTTGATGCTTTCTTCTGTAATTGTTTTAGTTAATCCAGGAAATACATCCAGATTTGTAGGACATCCTCGATCATCTAATAAAAGTATTGAATCTTGCCCAGTTTCAGTCATTGCAATTAAATGTCCTGCTGTAAGGTCAATTCCATCTAAAAACATAAATTAAAAGTGTTAATTACTAATTTCCTTATTTAATTTTAATTCTTTTGTTTATTTACTATTTGCTGGTTTCATTTCAATAATGAGTTGCAATTCGTCTCCAATTTCAGTATCTCCAACTTCATTCGAACTAAGATCAATGATTTTCATTTCGACAGTTGGTTGATTCACCCAAGTTGTGTTAATATTTGTGCTTCCTGTATGATTATCACTGAAACAATTAGTAATAATTACTAAATAACAAAAAAAAATTAAATTCTTACTCTGTGATATTGAAACCTGTGCCAACAAGAACTTTATTACTATTGTTACCAAAAATACATCCAACTTTAATAATTCTGTCTGCTTGAGTTTGAACCATGTTGTTATATTGTAAAACCATTGTTGTTGCATAAAGTGTTCTATTCAAAGTACTTCCAACTTCTAAAATTCCGCATTTATTTACAACTAATGGGATATGTAATTCTACTTGTCGAGATTTGTTTCCAGTTACAGAACAATCTTTAGCTTCGGAGTATCCTTTCATATATAATTTTCCATTGAAAACTACATTGGTTTTATAACTGATAGACATTTCTTTATCTGTGCATTCAACTCGAACTAAAATCCAAAAATTATTTAAGTAATTGGCATTGAGTTAATTAAAATTTTCAAATTACTATCTAAACATGGAGCTTTCTCATAATACACAGCTCCAGGATGTTCCCTCAGAGATTTTGGTCCATGTACTTTAGAATTTTCACTGTGTACAATACACAAATATTGTTGAGTAGCCATGGATGCTTTGTAACTTGGTATTAAAGAATATCCTCTACATTTAAATGCAGAATATTCTTCGCATTCCTTCTGGCATTGAAGATTTGTTAAATTTGGATAAACAGCATCGATGTGGGTTAAAACAACATCTGGATATTCTTCAAAAGCACAATATTGATTGGTCACAGCTAAAAGTGAAATTTTAAAATTCTGTAAAGTTCTTGAAAGTTTCAAAGTTACTTACAATCAGTACATTGATTCTCAAAATATTCATCATCAAAACTTGAAACTCTAAAGCCCTGAGGAGTCATATGTCTATCAGAATCACTTAGAATACATTCCCCAATTATTCCAGAAGCTCCTGCAGGTTTGGGATCATAATAAAAGTCTCCGCCAAATAAAGAATTTGGTGCCATAATTTTGTATTTGGCTGAACGACATTGGAAAGTTGTTTCATTAAGACAATTTTCATAACATTCTTGTCTTGTTTGTGGCACTGGAAGACGTTTGGTATTGTTTCCTATTAATGTAGCTGCAGGTATCCTTTCAATTACCCATAATTTTGAGCATAATTTATTATTAGCTGAAAACCTTTGTTTTTTAACAGATTGTAATTTTAATTGCGATTATTATAATGTATCAATAATTATATGGGCGATTATTGCTCAATAAATGACCTACTTTTTATTGAGGATATTTTATAGCTTTTGTTTTAATTATTTATTGGTGAAATTTAATGATTAATCGATTAGTTTTAAAATTTTTGGTTTACAAACAAAGAAACGAAAAAAATGTTTCGTTTATCATCGTTTGTTCGTTTGTATTCGTTTCTGTTCGTTTGTAGACGTTTGTGTTTGTGTAATAAGAATAAAACAAAAGAAAATCTTACTTTGACTTTGAAAACAGATTTTTTTAAACCAAGCTATATCAGTATCAAAAACTGTGTCTTCTTCTAGTGAATTTCCATTCTCTGAATTATTAACAACCATAAAACAGGAAGAATTGGCATAATTTAATATCAAGCTTTTACAATCGTTGCTCATTCTACATCTTCGAAGACATTCATAGGTAATTCCTTGAGATTCAGGAGTGTTTTTACTTGCAGAAAAAATTAGACTTCCTTTTAAATAAGATGGCCGTAATCCTATGATTTTTTCGAAGTTTATTTGGTTTTGTGGGCAGTTTTCAAGTACATTGGCACCTTTAAACAATAAAAATTTTTGTAAAAATTAAAATGGCGTAAAATTTTTTGAAATAAAATTTTCTTCCTGCATTTTTATTACTATTTTTATGATAATATTAAACAAGAAAATTAAAATAAATTTATGGAAACTCACTGTAGGAAGAATGAATCACGTTGACAAAAATAAAAATAAAAACGGCAGCATTAACAAAGCAAAATTTGCAATTTGTTGATGAGCAATCACAATAAGCACGGAACATTTTAAATTAATTAAGTCATAAATCAAGTTGAATAGAATATATTTGCATGAAGAAATCAAAACTTAAACTGAAGTTTTTGTTTAAGTTTTGTTTACAGTTTTTGAAAAAAAAATCGGTAGCACAACGACACTGTAACACTTTTCCACGTTATCACAACTTATTCACTTGTTATCAGCTCAATGTTATCACAAATTAATAACGCAAGGTTGAGTGAATGAAATTTGCTTCTGTTTCGTTTTTGTTTCGTTTCACTAAATTGTTTATACGTGGAGAACTAACTACTTGCAGTTGGAAAATTGGAAAAACACTGCGGTAATTTATTGATTTAAATAATTCGTTGGTAAGTCGTTAAAATTACTTGAAATATATAAACTTAGCTGTCAATGTTGTTTTAAGAGTTTGTGATAAGTTAAAAGTGCCATAAAATGTCCACCCGCAAAAACAAATGAATGATGAGTGCCATTTACTATTTACGTGTTTAGTGCTCATCACAAACTCATGTGCGTATAATTTATTTATATATAGGCTTAGGTAGGTTCTAAAGTTGAATAAAAATGGAAAGAAATGCAAAAAGAGTAGGCGGGCATTGGTCGATTGACATGATGCGATGTGCAATTGTTCAAAATACATGTATACATACATAAAACCGTTTATTACGTATGTACACATAATATGATTGTTGCTAAAGGAATATTATAGGTAAAGGTAGTTCGTTGTTGGTGTGAGGTAATCGCAACAAGTTGTTGACGAGTTTAGTGCACATCGTAATAGTGGTACATTGATAGTAATAGAATTCAGAGTCACACGCATATATTGGTGATGGTATTACAGTACCATTGGGGACCATATTCATTATTGCTAATGTAAATGTATACATTACTTATTTTACCTGTAAAAAAACTTGCAGTGTACATACTCACTACAGTTGCATTACGTAAGTAACCTTGGACTATTTTATCCTTGCCATTATTTTTTTAGTTTCAATTTCAAATGCAAAAACATTCGAAGTCGTAATACCGTTATCGTATAGTGATGTTTTTAGTTGTAATGGAAAAATGGAAAACTTTCATGAAATGCGGTCATTAAAACTTGTACAAGTTAAGTTTCTTTCTAGTTCAATGTTTAAATAATTTTAAAAGATTTTTGAAACTTGAAACAAACAGAAATTATAGAAATTAATTCTTATTTCTTTCTTAAGATATATTAGTCATTTGTTTCATTTCCAATAATAACTTTTTACCTTGAAATAAAATTCAAATTTTATTCCAGACAGATTAAGAAACTTTTTTTTAGAATTTCAGCAAAGTTTTATGTAAACTATATTTAAATATCTTCCAGAACTATATTTAAACCTTGCTAAAGATCCACCAACGCAATAGTATGTGTAATGTCACTAAATAAATAGATATTTAGCGATTGATGATTGTGTGAAGCAATTTGATGAGCTTGCTAGTTGCTGTTAATGCAATTGCGAAGCATAATGAGGGAAATAAAGAGCTCTTGTAATTCGCAAATGTTGTCATTATATGCATCAGTGCTTTTATTACAAAGAGACATGCATATCTATAATATGAACTACCTTTTCCTATATCTACTTTACTAATGTTCTCGTGTGAAAATCTACAAAATTTTATTTATATAATTAATGGCAATAAAATGCTTATTAATATTTGATATTGACAACAAATGATTAATAATTATAAATAATATTATGATTACTTTTAATTGTTTTAATTCTTACAGCTTTTGTTTTTTTCATTCTTGTTACAAATTTAATTTGCATAATTGCAGATTTGATAAACTAAACTTGTGGGAAACTGAAGGTTATTTACAGATACAGTTTATTTATTCTGCAAATTAGCTTATAAATAAATAGGAAGTATCTAGTTTGATCTTTGTTATAACTCATGGTAGATAATTTGAGTTGTACTTTAACGAATATAAAATTTATAAAATTGTTGTTTCGAGGTGTAATATCTTTCAGATATAAATTTCCTTTGTAAGTTTTCTATAAAGGTTTCTTTATGGCTGGATAGAATGTAAACTAAAAATCATAAATAATTAAACTAATTAGAG
>JASKGN010002446.1:0-21971 GCA_030556245.1 Falagria sp. GC000072 | reverse complement strand
TATAGTTGGGTTTTAATGTGACAGTTAAAACTTATATACTGCAAAATTTCACATCTAATCTAATGTAACATCCACTAATGCCATTATGACGCCACTATGCAAAACTTCTATGCAAGGATGCACAGTGCACACGCTTCGGACAACTGTTCCATAATAGATTAAGCACTTTCGCCGCGAAGATCTGACGGTGCAATATATTCCGACAAGAGATATATCCTCAACTAATGCACGCGCAGTGATAAAGATCTCTCCTGAGCTTTCTTAGCATAACGAAATAACCCAAAACAAGTAAACTAACAAGAGGCATACTCGGGATTTATGTGCTGAATTATATTTGTCCCAAGATTACATTAACATTATCTACTACCACCAACTCTCAAGGCAAGAGGGCAACCTAGGTGGCTGCTGTTTCCTCTGTTCCGATGTTCCTGTTACTCCTGCTGCTGAGTTTGCAACCCCGTTGCTCTGTTATATATACACATACATCAGACCTGGAACAAGGGAACAGCTAAGAATTACTCCGACACATGCAAAGTTCATGATTTACAACAGAGGACCACGACGGTAGCATACATTACCAGTCGACTTTGCGCCAACGATGTCGATCTTACTACACCAGTTTGCGATACCGCCGCTACTAACACAAGGGATGCGACAACCCTTCGCGGTTATTCTTATCGGCGGCTTGCATTAACTCACGACTGTTATAACACTTGCAGTTTGTAATATCTTGGCTCGATGCTTTAGAATGATGGCAGATGTCGTCGTTTGTGATGGATGCGATGGTTTGAAGAGTAGAAGAAATGTAATGTACTCTTATGCCTCGGGAAATGAAGAATGGACGAAAGTTTTTATTATCTTCGTACAGTTTTAGTTACCATGAGTAATAACTCTGAAAGTGGTGGAAGAACTTGGAACTTAAGTTTTGGATTTTTTTTTATGTGGTGGTTACAAAACTAATAACAAAAATAAAAATTGAAATAAAAATTTAAGACGGTAGTTTAGTGAAAATTTTTATTTTATGTCTCGTGTTATATCATTGTTATAATGGAAGAGAAACAATTTTCAATATTATTTACAAAAAAATGATAACTTTAACAGTTTTCCTCTCTACAATTGTTTACATAGACTCTCTACTAATAAATGTGTAAATGTAATTATTTCATAATATTCATATATTTAGTACATTATGGGATAGTCACTTTTATACTTAGTTATTTCATTAATTTATTGATTCAATGGTAATGATTGGTATTTTATAGTATTTATGTGTTCAGTAGTCCGAAGACACAGTCACTGCTCTATATATGATATAATCAATAAATATAACAAAAAGATATCTACAGAAAATCGATACCTTTGTACAATCTTAATCTTAAAATTTCACTAATCATCATCCCCTGAAAAATCTACTCAATTAACTTCATCAACAGTTTTTAATTACAATATTTCTGGCTTCCCGTATTATTTCTCAACCATAAGGGTTCATCAAGGTATGTATCATAAATATACAACCATTATTGCAAACTTAATCATGAATCAATAATGGCCTTCTATCAAGTGCATTCATATACAGAAAACAATTACAATTAGTTTAGTTATACTAATTAATTAGAATTACCTGATATAAACTCTACAATCGTCCATATTGTCTCTTTCTAAAGCATAGGATTGTGTAATCTCTTCAATAGTACTTGTTCCCAATGCACTGAACATTAGCTGAAAACTAGAATTACGTAGACTCATGTATTGAAAGTGTAGGAACACTATGTTCATTCGTTTCAATGTACAACTGCGATTCATCATTGGGGGCACCTTTCGAATGCAAACATTCTGCACTTTACGTAACATGCCATTCTCAACAACGCTGCACCCCTCAACCCTTCAACCAACTCGCTTTTCAGTTCAGTTTCTCGTATTGTTGTAGTGGTAGCGGTTGTTAACTGGATCCACCTTGTATATATCGAACATAGCAGCATTCAACATTGGAATGTGGATGGTATTAATTTGAGCACATCGAATTTGTAATAAAATTCCATTTGGAAACATTGGTGTTCATCAATAAATCTTTAAGAGGAGACAATACGGAAATGTACAATAAACTTAACAGAAACTTCAAAAATTAATGCTATAAACAATTTACAATTTTACCCTGTTTATAACGTTTAGCATATGCCCAAAATGCATAAAATACGGTACTCCCCAGTGGTTTCCCTTTTCTTCTGCACAAAGAGAAGAAAATGTAATATATGGGCAAACCTCCCTTATATTATACAATTCATTCACTTAACAAACTATCCTTGCCGCGACCTCATTCTACAGCGTCACCGCCTGTTCGTCGACATACCCCTCATCTGGACTCTGGTTAATTTCGCCCGTCGGTTCGCGCGTTGGCGGGTCAGTCTTATTATGCTGGCGGTCGTTAGGACCAGTCTCCGTCTGCGCGCTAACGCATCGCCTACTAATCGTCGAACATTTGTTAGCATAGTTCGCCCCGTCTGCGGTCGTAATGGGGGCATTTTTCACATGGGCAGTCGCCCAACACGGCGTTCCCGTAGCCGCCGTCTTATAACCGTCTGGTGGCGACGGTAGCATGGTGACGGCGTCGTTTTGTTTTGGTAGATAGCCGTCGGCGGTGTACCTGACATCAGGGCAGTAGTGTTCGTAGGGTGCCGGATGCGCACTGCGAGACAGGAATTCTGCTTCACGCGAATACCTAGTCATGGGGTTGGCCGCCGACTGTCGTTTGGCGGCGCGATTGTAAGGCAACGTTCTGTAGAAATTCTCGGCGTTTTGTGTGGCGACAATGGGAATCGGTTGTTGCTGTGGTGATGCTGTATGTGGTGGAATCTTTGGCAAACCGTAGTCGGCTGGATAGCCTTCGGTGTCTAACGAACAACCGGCGTCCCAACTGTGCAGCGAATACAATTTGCGCGAGCCACGCATGCAACTAATGGGCTGGAATTGCACTAGGGTCGGATGCATCATTTGGTTCATATGCTCGGCCGCCTCTCTACATCCAGCGTCCACGTCGTCCTTTCTAATCCGCACGCCACTCTCCGTGTCGTTGATGAGGTCCGGGTTTTGTTCCAACTGATAGCGTCGTAACGAGATGGGACTGCGCATTTGATTAGCCACCGCCACTGGAGACATCGTTCGGAGAACCTCTTTATTAAGCGGCGGCGAGTAGTACATGATATCTTGTTGATGATCTTGATGTTCATGCATATTCTGCTTAATATTCTCAATCTGTTCCATATTTTCTTCCCGCAAGACTGCACATTTAGTCGTCGAATTCTGCTGATATTGCAGTGCCACTTCTTTAGTCTTTTCTCTCTTCTCTAAGCGTTTATTGTTACGACGACATTTGACGATGCACACTATTATCGTTATAATTATGATTTTGAAGAGAACCACTGTCCCAATGACCGCAGCTAGGACATACTCGAACGGAAACACTTCGGCTATAACGATTGGCTCCTCCTTGACAATAATCCGGATCGTGTAATTAGAGCTTACACTACCAGCTGGGTTTTCAGCAGTGCAAATGAACGTGCCATTATCATCTGCATTAGTATGGTATATGAACAGCTCGCTGCGTTTGTCCTCTGGTGTGCCTTCCTCGATGAAGTAAAGTAAGCGCAGACCAGGCGAGACGAGAGTGTCATTTTGCAGCAGTTGCCCTTCGAACCACCAAGTGATACGAGCTTCGGGAATGGCATGCACGTTACACAAGAGTGTGAGATTTTTTCCTTCGTTTATCTCAAGGAAAAGACTGGTTGGAGACACATCGGGAAGACATGCGAGATCGCCGGCCGCTATCGATTTGATGGTTCGTTTGGCATGCTTTGGTGGACCATGGCATGTGGGCTCTGTAGTTTGAGATCCGTTATAGCGTTTCAACCAGGCACGCAACTCTAGCAAACGGCAGTCGCATTCCCATGGATTTCCTTGTAATTCGATTCCACGGAGATTTTCGGGAAGTACTCGTCGACCACTTATGCTCGTCAATTGATTGCCATCGAGCCGCAACCATTCCAAACTGAGTAACCCCTGAAGAGCGTCTTCCTCAATGGTAGATATTTGACAATCGCTCATCTCGAGGGTGTTCAGAAAGGCTAGTCTTGCGAAAGAAGCTCGTTTTATGGATTTAATAGGATTCGCATTGAGGGTTAATCTCATTAGTGCTGTGCAATCGAGGAAAGCATCAGTCGGTATGCTTTCCAATAGGTTACCAGCTAGATCTAATTCAACCAAATTGGTCAACCCTCGAAAAGTGTGCTCGTCAATGACATGAATCCTACAGCGAACTAAATATATTCTCTGCAAGTTGATTAAATCCATTTTGAGGAAGATTTCGGAATGTAATTCATCTAATTTATTATCAGTCATATCAAGGACCTGCGTACCAGGGTCCATGCCTCCTGGTATCGAAAGTAATTTTTTGTCATTACATTCTACAGTTTGCTTTCCATTTTTCCATTTGCAGACGCACGAGCCAGGACATGCACCAACAATTTGAGCCATTACCATCGCCACCACTACCAACTCCCACCATATTCTCGACTTACTCATTGCAATGCACGTTGCGTCCTTTCTAGGTTTCTTATTACTTTTCCCACGATGCCATCGCGCTCTCTCGAAGAAAACTCCTTTGGAAAAGTTTCCTCTCTATACTATGCTTCGTAGCTTTCTTCTTCGTATTCTCGTCGTCTCGTCTTATACTCCAATGAATCTCAACGGTTGCTTCGCCACTGCCGTCTGGAACATATAAAAAGAAGAAAAACTTTAGAAGAAGTCCACTCGCTCGTACAAAATGTAAATAAGGGAAGCGCACAAACAATACAAGAGTTGCATCGGCCAAAGAAGCGAAATAACACTGAGGATACAAGAATGAGAGATTGCTGTGCTAGGGAAAGCGCTTGTGTAACTTTGAGGGATGCCTGATACAACAACTGCGAGTTGCATTTGATCAATGTTCGCTCAAGCGCTCACGATTTACAATTCATAGGATGTCCGCAAACAATTCCCCACAGGTCCAGTGAATATTATGCACGACCTGTACGCATTTGTCCTACTCCGTTAACTAAGGCTTGTCTCCTGCTCTAGAAGCTATGCATATGGAGTACTATAAAGAAGAGCATGTAATATGTATGTTAAGTGGACAGGGGTCGTGTTGCTTCATTACACTACATTTATTAAACAATTATAATCTTCATTAATAGTATAACGTGCTAGTATCACAAGAACCTGGTTGAGAAGAGGAACTTTTGGTAACTTAGTTTTCCAGAGGAAAAAATAAGAAATATTTTGCAATTAACTCATTTACAGTATCCGTGACGCTGAGATATATCGGTACTTTAAATAATGACTATCTCGTTCATTACGTTGGATTAAGATGTTGCACAACGGAAGGATTTAGAGGAATCTAGATTTCCAGCATCGATGCTGTTTTTTTCTGAGCAGTGCGGAGTATTCTATTTCCCGCGCTTATTACATCGTCCTAGTTTTTTTCCACCCGTGAGACTCGAAACATGATGCCGCAGTCTTCCCGTTCAATGCGTACGAAGTCGAGAAGAATAGAAGTGTACTTTATTGTTGTCGGTGGCATTGATGGCGATGCGCAATAATCGATACACATCAGTTAAATGATGACTAGCAACATGCGAGGAAGGCTTTATTAACAGCCGAACTCTGTATCACTGCGAGGTCTCTGATATTGCTATAGCGCTTTCCAAGGCATCCTACATCCGGTCTGTTCACCCTCAGCCTCTTTTCGTTTATCGTGTGTTCATACATTTATTCAACGACGGCTGATGCAATCGACCGGTATACAGAGTGCCAGCGATAGTCGATGGTGGCTGTAGCCAGGACGTCAGTTGAAATATATTCGGATTGTTCTTTGAAAAAGCACACGTCCGGCGAGTCCGCTCGACGAGATTGATAAATGATTCGACCGACCGCGCCGCAACGAATTCACTCCCCGAGACCCAATTTTTTTCCTGCTTTTCATCCGATCTCCCTCTTCCTTATACATAAACGTTCTGCACTACAAAATGTCGGCGATATACTTACTGCAGAGTTCTATACAAATCCTGTGTTTTGTTGCAGCAAAACTTTGTAACGAACCTAAATTTCAAAGTTTGTTTAGAGTTACTACTACTTCGCTTCTCTTGAGTGGATATTATTTAAAACTTGAAAGCTATTTCATAATTACAGACTCCTTGCATAATCTTCTGCTTGATATATTCTCCATATTTTTTCCAAACTATTTATTTGTTTATTCCATATATCAAACTATCAGAATTCCAAAAAAATCCAATTAAAACGGTAACACAAACAAATCGATAAATACTGAACCCAAATTGAAAAACGATGTTTATATGGTGTGCAAGCAGAGGATACACATGATATCCAGTAGATTCGATATATGCAGACGTCCATCCATTGACTTGATAGACGAGGTAGTGGATAGACGAGGTCTAGTGTGAGCTCAAAAAAAAAAGATAAAGAGAGTTGCGAACGATGGGGTTTGTATATGAACGAGGGTACGTAATTTAAATCGATTTCGGCACAGACGTTTGCCGAAGAGATGCGATAGGAATTTATAGCCTGGCCAGCGATTTCGGTTTTCAATATTCAGTGATTGAATTATTACCATTTCTCTTTCGCAGTCCGATAGATCAAACCTGATTTTTCATTCGCATCGGGAAATGGCAATTGAAGTGCTGGATCAAAGAGTAAGGAGAGAAAAAACACGTTCCGCATCAAATGCAGCGAGCGATTCCGTTTGCGGTTTCCTGAATGAAAGATCAAACATCCCCATAGTGATTTAACTAAGCATGCAAAACAGTTAATTAATTGTCCTCGGTGTTCTTGACATTGAGTTTTCTAAACCAATGATTTTAGTTTTGCACACTGTCAGAGTCCAGATTTGAACTTGGTTCTCTTTTTCTGGAAGTAAAAAATATTTGTAGCATTTGTAGCTTTCATCTTCGCACCTAAGGACATATAAAATGCTAACGGAAAACGACTTTTTTCCGACGTGTGTATTTTTGCGATGGCTCTGCCTTAGTGCGAATAACAGGGATTTCGGTTAAAGCTACCTGGAAATAGGAGATTTGTAAGGATTGGAAATATATCATTCGTTCTATGTGCGCAGCGTGCACGCCCGTCTGCCCTCTCGCGTGTTGTGGAAGAAAGGAGATTTATTTTGATCTGGAAGTTGATAAATATTTTCCCCAGATTTTATTAAAAGAAACAACTGCACCTGAAAATAGAAAAATGCTGGGTGTCAGAGGCTGCTGTGATGGCATTGTTCAGTTTTGGGTCATGCTGACTCTGGGAGCTTACACGCACCAGTTAATAAGGGGCTCACATTGTGGTCTAACTGACATTGCCAGAACAGCCGTTTGGAGCACGCTAGACATGAGAATAGATGGAAGTTAACGTGTCGCTAAGAACTTTAAGTAGTCACGAAGAAACGAGGAAACGTTTGGCTATAAAAGGCGTCGGCGCCCCACTTCAACTCCCTTTATGGACGCAATCAAATGCCGGGCACTAAAAATCAAGCGGTTAATTAAACGAGGCTCGGTGATAAACTTTATTAGGACGATTGTAATTCTGTGATTTGGTTGTTTGAGAGTCTAGACGTGTGCACCACCATCGACATCTCTTATATTGATTAAGTCATTATTGAATTATTTCATTTAGAATTCATATTTCAATATTGGGGGACCAAATGGTTATTAGCAAATCTTTCAAGCGTTTAAAAGTAATTTTAATAATGTAATATCCAAGATGGATGTAATATATAAAATTCACAAGCGCATAAACAGATCCGCCTCAAGGGAGCAAGAAAACAAATAAATGCAGCGTTTACGCTTTACCGACGCGTGTATACTCGTAACTAAAATATATATAGATGGAAGAAAACAGAACGGAAGAAAATTCAGTATGTAAGTAGCCCGCGGAACGAAACGAAGACGAGGGTTTTAACTAAAAGCCAAAGCATTACCAAACACAGATACAGCGCGCGAAGCGGTGCGAAACGAATCCCTCTCGTTCCTTATGAGGAATAGAATATAGGACAATATTCCAACGGCTTTATACACATCGCGTTATGAAATGAAGAAAGCTCAAGTTCTGGGGTGGCATAAAATTACTCGCGCCAAATTATAGATATGGCAATTTGCAGGTTCAGGTTACTTTTCCCTTTGTGTTTTTATTAACAGGTTTGAAGGTCCTACGTACATAAAAAGTTTGCCGTTTTGACAATAAAACCTTTTGTTTATTAAGATATTCGTTCCGGAAACGCTCGGCTCTTTGTGAAGCGAACCCTTCTTAGGCTCATAACACTTATGCTAAAAGAAAAGTTTCCTCCTTGTGGAAAATTAGATTTTGAGGATATTTCAAACGTCTTTGATTATTTGTCTTGAAGAAAGAGGATTTGCGCTATCGAAAGACAGCCACGTGGATTTTCATTCTCGTTATTCGGAAATCAATTCAATTAGAATAGATTAAAAAGTTCTTTTCGTGGAAACGTTTTTATTCACGGGCAACGCGCAAGTGCGCATAACCCTTGGGAGGGCCCATCAAAGCGGATTCTTCGAGAGCAGATAAGTCAATTAATGGAATAAAAATTAGTTTCCGGAGTAATTTACGACGATGTGAATGAACTTCATTCGAAGAGATGATAAAAGCATTAAAGACTCTTTTATTCTTTAAATTTTATTTTGTCTAAGGGGAAATTTTAATAATAAAAAAAAACTCCGCTTGGAAAATATTAAACATGATAGGAGGAATGTTCCTAGTTCTACTTTTATCTTGTGAGATTTTATAGGTTTTCTTTTCCTGGACATAATATATTTTTAGACATAAAAGAAGAATTTTCTTCAAGGGTAAAGAAAGAAAATCCAACATAAAAATTCTAATCATTTTTCATAGATTAAATCAATTGTGATCGTGATAAGAATTTAAAGCTACAAACCAGTAAAAAAGGTAAAATTGCAAATTCTGGATTGAAAAATTCAAATTAAATCGCGACGCTCCGCGGTGTTTGCTCTTTGTAATGGAAAAATTCAACTGTCAAGTATCCAACGGTAGCTGTCTGTAACTCTTCGAAATTGAATTAAATTTTTCACGCCGACTGTGATATTAATTTAATTATCGGAAACAAAGAAAGTAATTAAATTAAGACAATTATTGACTTAGCACATGAAGTTCTACAAAGTTTCCTTACTGAAATCCTTTCAGCTTTTTTTATGTCCTCCATTTGTCCCGAGTTTTTCGTTCCATTACAAAGTTCGAATTCGAACGGGTCCCTCGTTCGTTCTCGTTATATTTGACAAAAATAAAGATATCCACCACTAAACAATAGCACAAAGACCCAACCAGACTATGAATGGCTTTCCACCCATTCCCAAACATCAAGTGTTCTAAGTACCATCCACCAGTGCGAAAACTTTGGGAAATTTATTCTATTTGTAAATCAGGAGGTCTCGAGGGTTCGACAGGTCCACTTGAGAATGCAAACAAGGGCTTAACTTTCCCTCCCCTCCCTTGCGTTTTTATCCTTATTCCAGGCAAAACGAATGGGATGGGACGCGTTCGCCAGCTTCAATTTCGAGCATTGGCCTTAGGGGACGTATGACGAGACGCGATCAAATATAAAATATTGCTGCTATATACAAACTGACAAGTTTACGGCCTTTATTTTAGCTTCCTCTCTCGCAACACGTTCAGAGAAATCTCCCACGCAATCATCGATGCAATACTGGAATTCGGTAGCAATTCGCTGAACGGATCCAAGATGATTTATATTTCTCGATAAACTGATTCATTAGCTACGCAGGTTTTCCCAGTTGGAGGAAACGAAGATTAAAGAGTTTTATACATGTTTTGCTTAAATCTTGAATCGTTTGATAGATGCAAATCCAATTTAAAAATATAAATAAATTAATAACAAATTTAAGTGTACCTCAAGAAAAACATTTTAATATTCTAAGCTGGCAAAGACAAACTTGGTAATCTTAAGTAAATATAATGCTAAAGAGAGTCACTTCAACAGAAAGTGGAATACTTTCATCACTCCCTTTATAAACGAAGAGTGTCTGGAGACAACGTGTAACTTTATTTGGAGAAGAACACCATCCACGCCGCATCAGACGAGTGTTATACAAAATGCTCGCGGTCTATTTGCACGTAAAATTAACCTCAGAGTACGGTCAAGTTTCGCGCCCTCCGCGAGAACTTTTATGCTTGCGTAATACTTAAGGACGTTGCTAAGCCTACAAAACTTGTTTTACTGCCAGGGAAACAAAACTTTTGCTTTTTCCTGCTGCAGAGCAGACTTGGATTGGTGGAGTGTTTAGGCTTGTTTGGAGGTCATCTTAGTGCTGTGTTTGGTTTCTTGTCGCGTTTACAAGCTGCGTTGGAAAGTGAGAAGAGGACTTGTTCAACCTGGGGGCAGGATACTTCCGCCTCATCTCATCTCATCCAGGAGCTTTTCTTCTTCTTCTTTGTTTGTGTGGTGGCAGTTTACTCGCTTCCAATTTCTAGTTGAAGCAAGGAAATTCAAAAAGAGAGAATGGCTTCTCAGCATGTAGGAAAACATAATGCGAGTTCTAATTAGTTACAAAACCGACGCCTTTTTCCGGTTTTGCCCGCTTTTTTCTTTTTTCTTTCTTAGTTTTTGTTTGTTTTAGCAGGTTCGTCTTTTATTCAAGAAGTGTAGGCAGGAAAGGTGAAGTCGATACGGAGGAAAAGTATCACCTTGAGATCTTGGAATACTCCCAATTGGGCAAACATTTAGAAAAAAGGTTGTTTTTATTTGTTCAGGTAAAAGTTTCGTTTTAATTAATTAAAAGAAACATTGCAAGTTGCTAAAAATACAAACTTTGGAATGTCATCAATTCAAAAGTGACATGCAACAAACAAGAATTAAAATCATAACGAAGTAGATTTCCGGAAACCTGCGGCTAGCAATGATGCATTGATGCATCCATCCATTTCCGTCATATACGCGTGGCTGGCAACGACCCAAACGAAGTTCGTACATACATACGATTCATGAAATTTTGATGCTCTCGTGCTACACGGTATATTTCCAGCCAACGTGAATGAAAGTGGTTGGTCCTGAATGAATGAGAAGTACCAGTTAAGTGTTGCATAAGTTGAGAAGAAGAGGAAAACGTAGGTCGTAAAATGTGACGTGCGTTGTGCATAATTAAAGACGCCATAAACGTTTTACAAAGATTAATCAATCAGGCTGCCGGCAATATAATTTAATGACTGACACTCTCTGGTTGATGTGCTTACTCCCAGGGTTTAGATGATGGCAACCCAATCGAATTTACAACGGCTGGACTCGGGATATTGCTACAGGGAGAAAAAGGTTTTGGGTGATCTCCACTCTAGTACAAAAACAGTTTATGCAACGGGAGTCGAACCCAATAGTTGGGATGTGCATGTCTATCAATGGTCGATGGATGCCGAGGTCGTAAACTTTTTGCTCAGCTGATTCTAGGGTTTAATGATATGTAAAATTTACATAAAATTTGATGTGGCTATTAGAAGTGGGAAATTTGGAGATGAGCAGTAAACGGAGGAGTATATTAAAGTGCCTAATAGAAATTAAATTAGGAGCTAGATTTTTGAATTTTGATAATCGGAATTTAAGTGGAACTTTATCATATTAGCATATCAACATTTGAATAAGATTAAAATTATCCATCGGCGGCAAAACGTAATGCGATTGTAGACAATTTACATGCATTTGCTCATTTGGCACAACGATTGACTTGATTTATATGCGTTATGTAGATTTGCGGAATCGTGTAATATAATTGTCGTTTTTGGTTCAGTTGGACAGCAACGGCGGCGCATAGTTTGCACTCGCTGTCAGAGTTGCAAACATCTCCCAACTCCACCCAAGCTATAAAACCCTCCCGCATGAATTATTTTTGCTTCGGATCGGTTCGATGTGCATTAGCTGACGGCGGAAAGCGCCTACTGCCATCCAAGCAAATACAACGTCCGTTCGTATGAATTGTTGTAGTTTTAGGAGTTTAGTTTGTTGGTGCTGGAGAGGTCGGTAAGAGGCTTCTGAGGTTTTGGCCTTGGAGTTGCAGTGGCAAAGTGGTGGAGACCAACCGGCCGGGGAAATATAGGACCTTTGCTACAAACCATATATCATTTACTATTGCTAATAGCCGGACCACGACCACGCCCGGGATAATTTGACCCGTTCCAACCGCGCAGCTCTGCGGCAGACGAACGGTATAAACGTTCCACTTTCCAACGTTCCGTTCACAGTTCGAGCGTGCGCTTAACTCCTTCTCTCTGACACCCACACTAGCATTAAAGGATTCTCATCGTTTCGCCGATTTACAGGGTGCCGGCAATGCGTCAATGTGTGGACTTACTAATTTCGCCAATGGCATACAATGCCTCGCCAAATATTTTACCGGTATCATTTTCACTATACTGGCTGAATATGAGTATGAACCATCATCAAATTGCTGGTTTATTGTGTTCGAATTAAATTGACCGATCATTGATTTCACCGCGGTTAGTTAGCTATGTAACGTGGCTTTTCGTAATCCAACTGCTGTGTATCCAACTATTAATTCGTTCAGTTAACTGGTATTTGCGTTACCTGCTGCATTGAAGCCTTTGGTAACAATTTGGGAACAGGCACAAATTCCTATAACGAATCGAATTCTTTGCGTGTGTATATATACCTATAGATAAATTCTAGACTTACACTCGCTCATATACATAGTGTAGTAAAAGAGTTTGCAGGATTCATGGATGGAGGCGTATAATGAAACGGAACGGGCAGACCTCCCATCAGCGTGTGTTTATATTTCGAGTTAGTTAACTTGGGAATTTGATTTTCGTTGGGTCTACTTTTCGTTTGTTCCCCATTCGAAATTGAATAAATTTCGCTTTGAGCGTAAACTTTCATAAGCTCAGAGTCGTTTGTTTTTCTTCCGTTATTCCTAGTCGAACGTTTCTCCCCCAATCTGCTCGTTCAGTGTTCCGGCTGAAGCACATTCCAAGCATATCACGCTTTGGAAATTTATATTTTTTATGTAAAAACCGTGGTTGTTTGAATTTCCAGGGGAAATAAGTTTCTAATATTGACGTATTATTATGGATTCTATCAAAATCTTGAGTTGATTAGATGATTTCATTTCGTTTTGTTGATTTTGATAAAATATATACATGAGGGACCCAAAGATATTTCGAAATGGAATTAACCACACCTACCGACGGACATCTCCGACATAACTTTGAGACTTTAACTAAAATCGATTTTCTCGCTTCGACACACATGGAAACTCAGACAATTCGCCAATATGGGTGGTATACAATTCTTGGCAACTGTATGAACAGGAAAAAGGATGATTCCTCCAATGTACGGGAGTTCGTAATCATACTCCGTCGTCGGGGAGTGCATTGCGTTGTAACTTGTCTTTACGGAAGCTCTTTTCGTCCATTTATGGAAAATCGATATGTCCCACCTCACCACTTTTCTTATAATTCTGTTCTTGTATCAGCAACCACAACAAGAAAATTTCAAAAATATGACCTCGTACAATAGCGCCTTTATTAATTGCACTTTCAGAATTGGGAAAACTTTCCAAGCGTTTATTAGCTTTCCTACCCTATCACTAAAAACAGATATTTTATGTACAAGCATACAGTCTATAGTATATAATATAGAGTAGTATATAAATGTCTTGTACTAGTTTAGATACCCATAGATTAAACTCACATTTTGTAGGCTATACTAATAGCCCGTCTACAGAAAGCAATAAAAGAGGAGATGAAAATTTTCCAATTAAAACTTTGACTAGTCATCGATACAAAAACAACTACTGAAGTTACAAACATGGAAGGTTTTGTGAAGCTAAATCCGCACCATACAAATCGTAAGGAATTTATCACATTTCAATGTAGCAAAATTTTAAAAGGCGTTTTTTCATAATGTAGCTGAACTAGATAAATTTCGGTTTGCCTTTCGGCCATAGTCGGTATTTATTCGTAGCGAGAGGCAAATACATCTCGTCCTAATGAACAAAAAAGGTTTTAACAGTTAGGTGAAGGGGAATATATTTAGGAGTTACTGGCCGTTAGCCGACGTAAACAGTTAGCTAAATTTGCTGAGTAATTCTGCACAATATTACCGTAATTTGCTTATTCCGACGTAATTACGTTTGTTATTCGACGTTGTGTTCATAATACGCTGAAACTGTTTCCTACGTCTCTGAAAACAAATTCGATTTGGAATGGGCAATAATTTTATTAATTACTTTCCTACTAAAACTTGGAATTCATTGGGGTTTCGATGATTAAAATCGAAAATTAACAATGACGCCTGGGGATAGTATTAAATTAATTCTGTTGATGTAACACTCACTGTCATATCCCAAAAGGATGATACAAACGGCAAACGAGGTGATTTTTAATTGGAAATCCGTCGTTTTTCTCGTCAAAGTTGATTTCCCATCAATGCATGATAGCATTGAGGTCGTATGGTTATTGTATCTGGAAGTGTCGTGATTGTTTATATCCAGGTCAGGATTTTCTTTATAGTAGGGCGGAAATACACTTTTCAACTCTTGGAATATGTTTAGATTTGTTTTTTAGATCCTTTTTTATAAAAAAAAACTGGGGTTTTATAGGGATACATATTAGGTAATAAAGTAAAGCCAATACTGATAGAAAGTGCCATTGTCACCTGGAGTTTGATCCAGACTATAAAAGATAGCAAAGCTAGGACTAAAGCCACCTCCTAGTAGCGTAGCTCTAGAAAATGCCTTGCCGTCAATAATTTCATTGCTGGGCACATCACTAGCAGTATTTCAGTTCTATGCAGGGACATCGCTTTTTATTGTCGCCATAGCGGCCTAGCCATTAAACTTTTTCCTCCATCCCAGTTTTTCTCCATTGAATGTGGCTTTTTTTGGTGGCTATACCCAGAAATGGGAACTCTATCAATATAACCATTATTTACGAGTTGTAATATAGTTGTAAATACCAGCCGTGCACAATTTTGCATATTATAATGGTTTTCTTATCTATGAGTTATTTATTTACTCGTAGACGCAAACTGCGACATCAGCAGTTCCAACAACCAGTCGACTGGGGAGGCAAGCAAGTATCGCCGCAAAAAGTTTGCCAACTTCACAACTACGCCATCCACAACTGTGTTGTGTTAAAGGAGCAGGAGTGTTGTTGGAGAGCGAACGGGCATTAAATGCGACCCACATCCTGCTGGTATATCCGCTGTTGTTTACTTCAAAGTCACTAAACGCCGCCAAGGGACTTTTCAACCGAGACAGAGCCATTGTGCTTTTATATTTACGCCGTAATGGAATCGAATCAATCCGAATCGAAAAGTGAAAAGTTGAAATGTATCCCTCGAAGGACGAATTTCCAAGAGTCAGGAGAGCCAGTGCGGACTTTAAATGCAACTGACAGGGATGAATATCCTACTGACTGTGAAATCTCCCATGTTTCCACTTGACTTATTGACGTTTAAGAGGGTTAATCAATGACCAGTGATTTATGACAATTTCAGTTTGAGAAAGTTTAAAATTTCCCGACTCTTGGCATTCTTAAATGTTTTCCATTTCAATAATGGAAACGCCAAAAATGTTAGCAATGTGGCAACATTTTATTTGCTCCATAAGACACTGAGTGAAACAGTGGAATTGGTCGACTACTCCCTGAAAGGTAAATGTAACGGAATGCCTCTTCCCAAAGGAAAAACGCTTATTATCCGATTCATTTAAGTCGGCCTTTGCTCAACTTTGCACAACGTTTGCGCCATACGAAAAACCCGTCGTGCTGGCACGATCACCCCGATTGAGTTTTCGGGGACGGTGGACGGTGAAAGCAGTGAGGGAAGCGACAACCCGAATGTTTGGGATTGCTGATTGATCGATGGTTGACGTTGACTGGCGTTCGGTTCGACGCACTGCCATTATTCGTTCAGCTCTTGAAGTTGGAATTTTCCGGGAGCGCATTGGCGATTTTACTTTGAAAACATTCTCACTCGGTCAGTTTCCAGTCTGCATTTAACCGATTGGTGCTAGTTACAAAACGTGTAATTTTCTCACAGTTTAACCAATCCAGAAGAAACTTTGAACTGAACTTCATTTTTTGAACTTCATATTCGAGAGAAAGGAAGGATTTCTGATGTGCAAGGATAATGTCCTCATGAATAAAGTCAAATCTGACATGGACTAACACCCACTGAATAAATAAACTGATCAAACTTGCTGATGACGCAATAATAATTTATCTTCACTTTAAATATTTGTTTTCGTTTTGGTGGAAACATTTCTTAACCTGTCACGCCCGAGTTGATTTATGGGTGTACTTGCATTTTTAGTTTTCTCCGTTTCGAATGCTTCTGTAAGAGTCGGCTGACTGTTTCGTATAACACATATAGATCTTTATACATACATTGATATGTGTATATAATGGAAAACGTACATTCGCATTTGAAATATGAATGTTGTTTTCCTTTTGGTTTGCAAGCTCTTCGCGGTTGATGTTTTTGCACTTTCATTTTTATTTCCGTTCTTATCCCAACTTTAAAAATTTTCCTCTTCCTTACGATTGTATTACTACCACCCTCGACTTGAATTTTGGTTTATGTCGAGTGATGCTCTGAATAAAAAAATAAACCTGAATACAAGATGGAAGAACAGAGAAACACAAAGATCTCTTTAGATACATGCATATGTTTTTATTGTAGTTTTGATAGTTGTGAAGAACATGAATATCAGAGAAAAATACTCACACGAATATCAGGGAATGAACAAGTAGAGTTTGAATGACATCGAACGAAATTTGCTTCAACGACCATAATAAAGAAAGAAAGGTTTGGAACAGACAGGATGGTGGTAGTCGTGAACGCTGTCGGATGCACTCAGAATTTGGACTACCTAGCTAGTAGATAGAGCCTGGAAACTTTGAGATTCAGTGAAAAGTGCCGGCGTGCGTGATTTGAATAAAATCGTTTACTGCAATAACATATATTTTCACCCCACACGCAATCCAGGGTAATTCTTCCAATGCAAACATTTACTTAAGCTCAATTAAGGATAACGAAATTACATCTCGGAATAATTTTTAAAATTACTAGATTATTACGAGAAGGCATTAATAGACAGATTACGAGCGCGAGCGTGAATGTAAATATTTAGCGAAAAAAGAGGGAAAAAAAGCAAAAAGCACGTCGTGTTGAAAGAATAATCTACTTTTAGATTAGAATCGAGTGCGTGAATGCCATGAAATAATATGACGTGTTCGTTATCTGCATTTGTATGTTAACAACTTGCACGCTTTTTGGTAGTTCAGGTCGACGTATTGAGGCAAATTAGAGACAATTTCCAATCTCCGTGTAATAGAAGTTTCCTTTCGTCGTCGGGGTTAATGATCGTAATCGTCTAACTACCATTTCTAGCCAGGATCGGGAAAGGGTAACGTGCCTGGCTATAGTGTTGGGTGTGGAAACTCTGAACGGCATGGCATCCGTTCGTCTAACAGCTCACGACTGTTTCAGAGTTGACAGGATATACAATTGCTAGTCACGTTCGGTGTGTTTCCACCGTTAGAAAGCGGGCATACATCTCGAATGCTTGTTCGCGAAGGTGCAGAGTGAAATAATGAGTTTAACACAAATGAGCACACAGTTAGGATCATCCCGACGCGACGCTTTCTCGTATGCTTTCGACTACCGTACGCCTCATGTTTCCACCCTTGTATAAATTACTTAAAACACTCTTTATTTGCATTTAAAGTTCTATCTGCATAAAACGCTAGCAAGGTAGATGGGATGCATTACGTATGAGTTGGATGCAGGAACAGCAGATAAAGTCAAATGCATAAAGGCGGCAACGAGGACGTAGGGAACCATGCAAAACAGTGTAAATAACAGTCGACACCTACATATGCAAGAGAAAAGTACTGTAATGGGATAACTAGAAGATGGATGGGGGTTTTAATGTTTGTAAATGAAAGCTGAGTATGAATTTTAAGAACAGCTTATATTGATTGAAAATGCACTCGGGTTTCGTTTGGAATACATAAATAGTTTTATTAAAACTTCATAAATGTTTGTCAAATCCATCTCAATTTATGCTTGCAGACAATTATCATGTCTACATATCCGAAATACACCAACAGTATAATTACCTCACTACTAGTTGTAGGCGAGGCGTAGTCAATTTAGCAGGATTTATGCACGCACAACCAAATCAGAAGCATGTAGGTTAATTAGATCAAGACAAACTCCAATGTTAGTAGGACCGAAAGCAAAAGCTAGTAGTATAGACAGAAGAGCAGAAGCAACAGCAGGTCCCAAGTTCATTTCGGCTATGGGGGTCTCCTCTGGTTCTGCGTGTCGAAAACGAGGATCATAACTCGTGATATCATTGCAAAGTGCCTCATTTAATTAAATGGTAAAGAGCTTTCGACTTCACTACGCCTCCACAGCAGAAAGTAAGTCATAAACTCTAAATCCTACAATGTACTGGTGACCTCTGTGAGTTGTTTTTCCTACGGAGCTGTTCCCGCAGGCATAAACAAATTATCAGTGGTAATCGATTAATTAGCAGTTATAGGAAGTACGGCAAAGAGGGAGTCTCTGCGGCGGGCTTTAGTTGAACGTAGTAAGCTTAGCACCGTATTTTATATCTATAAGTTGTCGGTCGATTGTAACACGAAGCTATTCCACTCACGATTGGAGACGGAGACTTTCGCCCTGGAGCAAAAACGATAAGAGAGGAATGGGAGCTGGACTAATTGCTATACGCCGTTATAATATAACTGGTAGGGCGTGCATGTAGGAACTCGAATTCTGAAAAATACTGATAACATGACTACGAACTGGTTAGTTATGGCAATTTGTTCCGAAATTAAGGGATCGGCAAGAAAAGAAAATGATTTATTGTCTTATTATGTCCGCGTTTATTTTTTACAATTTGCGAATTTTTTTTTCGAAAATCTGTCAAAGAATAAATGTAACTCCAAGTTTCATTCGTAATCTACAAATAATTAATCATAGCGAATGCCAACCCTAGTAACCCGTCAAGTCAATGCTGATATCTGGTTGGCTCTAAGGGTGATATTATGCAAATCTAAACGCGCGTTCAATATCTTTTATTTTTCTTGATTTATCGTCGGAGAACAAGAGATTCCGGCTGCTCGACACTTTCAGCAGCTATCTTCTTCCGCTGTATACCCAAATTTGTAACATTCTGACCTTACGCACATACACAGCGATATGGTCTAACCACATCATTCAATGTTGTCGCATTAGGGCACTCTCGGTAAACTTGGGAATGATTGGACGGCCGTCGACGTGGCATAATGGATCTAAGCTATGAGGATCTTAAAAGGATTTGCGTTTAAGTAAAGGTCCTTGCACGGACGGGATATTAATGAGTAAATCCATGACATGCTTTATTGGACGTATGGCACTGGCATGGCATATTCCTTGGTTACTGCTTTGCTCCTTTAGGTTTTGCAGCATTGCATGTGTCTCAATGTCGGAATGGGCTTAGCTTAGATTCAGGTATTATATTATTTAAGCTCCTATTACACCTAACATGTATATAAGTATAGTTGGGTAAGTCTAGTCTGCAAGTTTAAGATATCAGGTATGGAGTTGGTTCTGTGGATTATTGCTGATTATGGGGTATAAATTTTGTTTTACGTGGTAAATTTACTGGAAAAGTCGCTACTTTATCATGTAAACTCCTTTCCTTAAGAAGTTAGTCCATTGATCTTTATTAATTAACTAATTTTAAATCAATAATTAAAAGGCTTTAACTTCTTTAAATGAATAGATCCTTGTGGGAACTGCCATACTGAGGTTATATTATTCAGGTCAGAAGTGAGTTAAACCTAAAGCTTGTCTTTGTTATTACGCTATCATTTCTGCTCCATTTGTACTTCCCAGGGTTACAAGAAGTCTTTTCCTGGAGCAGGTAGCACCAGCTATAAGTGAGTCATAACTTATATGGATATTTGTTCAGATGCAATTTCCTAAGTTCTACAGCATATACACGCGTCCTCGTAATTTGAGCTAGGTTGGTTGGAAAGGTTAACTACGAATTTATGTCGGCCTCGACTACGAAATCGGTGCTCCTGCTCGCGTTCGCATTTGGTTTAACTACATGGAACAACAATCTAGCCTGCAATACAACAATGCGCGGAATCACATACCAGCAGAAACGACGTGAACCTGGCCATTGGGACACAACCGGAAAAGCGGGACCGGCACTTGCTTAAATCAGAACTGTAATAACACTCTTGTCAGTTGCACATGCCTCCAATCGTGTTCCGAACCCGAATATACTGATATATATGAGGGAGTTGATTTAATTCGATTTCATTGAAAATATGTTATTGTTCAATTCTGTACATGTGCGATATAAATTCGTTACGTTTGTCGGAAACACTGGCTCTGATTGGCGCATACGATTCGCGTCAACATTTAACTTTGTTGCTAATAAAATTTTAGAGTAAACATTTGCAAATTGAAAAATTCATCAACTATTAGATTATTTAATAAAACTTTGAACTAACAATTATTACATTAAACTTATGACATCAAATGATATTGGTTGGAAACAAATTAAATGAACAAAAATTGATTCACAAACAAACAAAAATTAAATTATAAATTTTTTATCCTGATATTATTTCAATTTTGATAATATCGATATTTTTTTATTTGCTGAATGTGCGATATGTTTGGGAACCGATTTTCATATCATATGCGAAATTTGTATGCAAAAGGTTTGAATTCCAAAACGTGAGAGAAGTCCCAATGCAAAAAAGCAATTGTCGTGTTCGGGCATGTGGCCCTGTGATGGTAATGAAACGAGCCACTCGGCTAAAGCATCTAAGTGTCAATACAATTACGTTCTTATCCTGCCCATGAATATAAGCATTGAACCCAGGCACCATTGGAATTTTACCAGCAGGATTTCTCATTTCATTTTGCTCTTCGTTTCCTTTTATTCGTTCCCAACACTTTCCACTTTATTTTGATTTCCTTTTTCCTTATTCTATTAGAAATTTTTTATTATCAAAGAGCGAAAATATGTAGAACAGAATAATAGTTTCATGACTCAATCATCTCAACGGTCAATAAAGTTATCTAAATCCAGAGAATAAAAACTTAAAGTTTGTTTGCGTCCCTTATCAAGATTAATGCGCAGTTCAGAATGTGTTACTGTTTCAGTTGTACAAGAACATGCGGAGTAAAATTACAGTTCCTGAAGTTTTTCTTGTTAAGATAAAGAAGTATTTAAAGCATATACCCAAAGTTTATGAGCCGCTGGGAGTTCTTCTTTGCTGTGAAGTGTTCCAACTCTGTAATATCCCACCAGAGATATTCAACTAGTTGGAATATTGCTATTTTTGTTTCACTGTTAGTTCTGTACTAAAGAGTAACTCTTATACAGTGTAGAAGCAAGATACTCGTACTTGCATTGTTATAGTCTGAACAAACAGACAAGAGAAACGAATCCATGCGAAAAACTTCTTGAACAAGTCGTCTTGGACGATGGCAGCTAGAAAGTTTTTTGCATTAAAATTTTACCTAAACAAACCAACACGCCGACGAAAAATCTGTGTCTTAATCAGTTTTTTTTTCAGTGGAAATCAGAATTTTGTTTTTTCTTTAGGATTGTGACTCGCTAGAAAATTAAGAAAACTTTTTGTTATTCTTGGATTTATCAAAACGTTCGTGTTTGTTTCCCAGGGAAATTTAGCACTGGCACACTTTGGGCTTAAGTATATTTGAAAATATATTTGATGGAGATTTAACTTTCGTCCGGGTGTCGCATAGCACATTGCTGAGATGAGAGACACTTTATTCGCGAGCAAATGACTTCATCGTTCAAACTATGCGACAGGCGAAATTTCTCTCCGCC
>JASKGN010002436.1:0-18261 GCA_030556245.1 Falagria sp. GC000072 | reverse complement strand
ATATCGTATTAAATCTTAATTAAATTATGTATTTATATTAAGGTCAATTTAAAAGAAATTTGTAAACATATTTTACAAAGTAATATAATGAGTATAGTAGACTTTGAAAATTATAAATAAAAACACATGTTTTGGCCGATTTATTTACATTTTCAATGTTGTCAATAGGTATCGAACGTTAAATTAACGGTTGATTAGTTTAAGCAAACAATGTTTGGTGAAATCCAAAAATGTCATTAACCCGCATTTATTTTAATCATTGATTAGTTAATCATGATTAACCTGTTTGTTGGTGAAATCGGCTCTTAATATTAATATTTAAGTAACATATCCAAAAGTAAAGAAATTACTTGCTTTACTTCTTTTCAAATCCTTCTGTTTTAATTTCTAAGTGATGGATGCCGCGTGCAAGCTCATAATGAAATGCCCACGGTTTTAATTTGCGGCGCGTGTTTCGGTCACGAACCCCAAATGAAATAATAATGAATGTCCAAGTCATGCATTTTGAGAAAATAAATAAAAAATTTTCTGTAATTCTGTAATCCATATTATGCTTCTTAAAAAAAAATTAAACAGAAACTCTGCAAATTTAAAATTCCTTAAATATTCTAATATAAAATATAAAGACAAGTTGCAATTTCCTATACAGGAACATAACCACTTTTGTATAACGGACATACTGTAATATTTGTAATAAGAAACAGAGGAGAAAAAGAAAAACAGTGAACACGGTGGGCTGTTAATGTGCGGTGCGTGCACGAATCGTATTAGAACAAAAACCAAAAAGCGTGGCATATCGTCTACGCTCGACTATACAATAATAGTGAGCGGCATGGAAATGCTTTGTTGCCATTTTGACCTGCGACTAATACATTAGCTAAGCTAACATATTAAAATGAAATATAGGGATGTAAAATATGGAATAATCTGAAATACCCTCTTTCATATACTTATGTACTTATTAAATATATTTACATAAAAACTAATGTAAAATGTATACTAATTTTGTCAAGTTTATTAACTATAATTTTTTATACTGAATCTAATTTACATTTCAAAAAAGAAAACAAATTGTAAACTTCATTTTTACTTTTAAGGTTAATTGAGAAAATAATTAACTAAATTTGTACATACCCTCGATTACAAAGTAAGTATTCGCGAAAGCAACTAGAACTAATAAATGTCTCCCTTAATGAAATTAAAATTCATTTATTCGTTGACTGGATTGTCTGGTCAGCAAGAGCAAACACTGGCGTACGATTGAATTCGCCTTCTAAGAAGGTTTCTGTTTAAATTATCAGTAAAACCACGTGCGATATTTTCTAGCAAATGCATTAGCTAATTAACTCCGACCCAACTCTACTACCTACATGACGATTCCTATAGGTTCATGTTTTTTATCTTCATTTTACCTTTTGCTTTGCTTTTCTTCCTTTTGATTTCTTTCGTTAGTTTTTATTTTTCAAGAAACTAATTTTTATGGTAGAAATAAAAATTATCACACAAACGATATCATTTTTAAAAAAAGTTCTAAGTAAGTGAATAATTTTTCATTCGGATGGAATTGAATCATTTATTTTTATTCTAATGGATGTTAAACCTATGGATCCATTAATTAAATTCATTCACATATGTTCGATTCAAATGAATCGGAAGTTGCTTGCTGTTTTACTCAATTCACTTGTCTATCCATCAATTATATATATTAAAGCAGCAAATTGAAAACTTTATTCAACTCACTAGAGAAAAATATATAGAATATAAATATACATTCAGGTGGATTTAGGACAGTTTTAAAAAGTTATCAAGGTTTAAAAAATATTTTTAGATTTTACAGAATTGCTGATTTTAATAATTAAATTAAATTATCAAAATTATCAACTTTCAGTTTTTAATTCTAGAAAGCAATATAATAAAATGTGCCAAATATGTAAATTTAAAAAACCAAACGTGAAAAAGAAGCTATTTTGTCATTTTCTTTCCAAAAATGAGATTTTAGTACTATAGTAAAATTTGGAAGAGATTTCCAGAAGATTTTATATTGTTATGGCAACAACAAGTTATAAGCAAATTCTAAAATTTATTAATGATTTTATTACACGAAGTTAAATCTTACTTACTATTATCCACTTCAATAGGTCTCTCACTTTAAAAAATTATATAATAAAAACTTATTGTTCAAAAATTATAGTTTTTAAAGCATTTAAAAGAGAATTTATTTAATTCTATAAGATTTATTCAATATGAATATCTTTCTTTTTTAAAATTCTTGTCTTCGTGGAATAATGTATGACATAATGTTCATTTTTTACTGTTATTTTCGGAATGGTAAACTTTACTAATTTATTTCTGGATATCTACTGCATAGATAAATTTCATTTCTTTCATTAAATCGGATTTTTTGATTAAAATCAGATTTTTTTGATGTTTTTAAATATCGCAAATTAAGGTATATTTTAGATTTTCAGCAGAAATTTTCGTGTAGTTTTAACATTGATACTGACCTATTACAATTTGAAAGAAATATAACTATTTTCTCAATTACAACAAGAGTACCGATTGGAATTTAGACACTTGGCGTCCTGCCGCGGAATCAAAATACTAAAATAGTAAGAAATTAACAAAATAATAAAGTACTGAGTAAAAGTAACAACGGGCGAGAACATAAGCGAATTAAAATAATTTAATTTTAAATTAAAAAAAAATCAATGTGATTTAAATCAAATGATGAAGGTATCCATTTAAATATAGAATAAATTTCTTACTTCAAATTAGAAATTATAACAATCGTTTCCCAACTGAGCATACATTTATACATTTTTACAAATTTTAATTTTATAAGACTTCAAAGTGAGGCACTCTTGAATGAGATAATTGTTGTGTATAGAGTAGTTTTATTGTATCTGCCAGTAATTCTTCTTCGACTACTTAACTACGACTACCTACAATCGTCTACAATTACATACGACACAAGATTAAATGATCGATCTATTTAATCTTGTTTAATAATCAATCCATAGTTTAAATTAAATTAAAATAAAATAAATCAATACATAATGGTGAAGATATAAACTATAAAGTCTTGCATTAAAATCCAATTTTAAAAAAATCATGATTTAAATTTTCATATATCGAACACTGAAGTAGGTGCTAGCAGTAGTGATTTTTGTATTGTTTTGTTGGATTCTCGCTTGGTATCGAAAGTAAAAAAATAATAAAATATTTAATCTATCAAAAAAAAAAAAATAACAACTGCTGAGAATGGTAGAAAATAATTTAATTTTAAAATTTAATGAATTTTCCACCAAATAAGAGTAGTTTAATCAAGCTAAATGCTGCAAACATATGTCGCAATAAATAGAATATATATAGTTAATAATATATTAACTTTTATTTATTATTACAACTTTGGTCATTGAAAAATAGTAAATTAAACTCATAGCTGTCAGAATTTTAATTATATATCTATTATGTATAATGGCAAGTATGAAATTTAGGATTTAGGATTTGTCCTGCTTGTAAAATAAGAAATTACGATAATTGTACGTTTTTATTGAAATGCGTTGGCGTCAGAATTGCTTATTGTTTGTATACCTTTGATATGTTTACGAGCAGCAAGCTTTATTTTAATTGCAAATGGACGTCTACATCGCAATTTATAATCTATTATGAGCATGCACGTGAACAACAATCAATATAAACTAATCAAAGACCAACTTATTTCGATATTTGTTTTTTATTTGGTTTGACTTATCTCGCTATAAATAAAAAAGAATTATTTAAAATTAATCTGAAAGTTTAAAAGGCTATTTTACGCATTTTAATGAATGAACGATGTGTGGAAATCTATTCAACAGTCGTAAATTTAATATTCAATTAATTGATATTCGGTTATTTGCTGTTTATTATTTAAATATTGAAAACTTGAATTTATAGAGTTTGAACTTGGATGGGTTATAATTATCGTGGTTCTGTGATTATGAATAAAAATAATCAGAAAACTTAATGAAAATTTTGTTTGTGATTATGTCAAATAAAATAGGTAAAACGATGTTCTCGGATGTAAGTAACAGAAGAGATAATGCTAATAAAAATGTAGCGTGTAAGTTGAACAAAAATACTATCTACTATATATTACTTTATTACATGGAGGATAGAGACTGGGGACCGTTATAATGGAAATGTTTGCGTTAAAGTGTTGTCCACTTAATAATATGCAAAACTCTCATAATTTGCCTTCTTAATGTATACATTGTGGCGGTGGATATCTCGCGCTAGTCAGTGCGAGAACTTGAAACCAATTGCCTATAAGAATCACATTATAGATATTATTAAGAATAATTTAATTCTGTCGAACATTTATTATTATAAACGTGTTTCATGCAAATTAGTTTCATAAGATTTTCTGGATGTGGATCGCAATATTTTATTAAGTTTAAATAGTTTAATCATTAAATTTAATGTAGCATCTGAACAAAAATGCTATAAATATTGATTTAAAGCTTATTAAAAGTTAAATGGATATTTTATACAAATGAACACAAGGGACTTCAAGAATTTTTTTCGATAAATGAGCTACATCAATTGGATTGTTGCATGAATTTTAGATTTGATTAAAACCAACATGGATTAACAGTATTATTTTTATGAAGTTCATATGTGTAAATTTCAACTGGGAAAAAACTTCGGAGACATAAGAAAAGTTTAAAAGTGACTAGAAATTCTTATGACTCCTTGGCTACCTAAATGGAACCAATGACGTAACAAAACACACAACGTCATAACAAAGGTTATGTTTCTAATCATGTTACGGCGAGAGTCAGTTAGTACTACTTCAGACCTGTTTATCGCAAAATAATAGCCCCAAAAATTTTTATAAAATTAAAATTTTAATTGTAGAAATAACGTCTGCTGGTACCGCCATTTTTACGACGTTGCATGTTTTGTTACGTCATTGGTTCTTATGAGGTAGTCGATGAGTCATAAGAATTTCTAGTAACTTTTTACAAGTTCGTATATCTCCGAAGATAATTTTTTCTGAGTTGCAATTTTCATAGATGAACTTCATAAAGATAATATTGTCAATCCATGTTGGTTTAATCAAATATAAAATTCATGTACTAACCCAATTATTATTAAAACGAAATAGAAAATACAATTAAAAAAAATTAAATTATATAACAATAATTAATTAATCCTCGGAGAAATTTAAAATTTAATTTAACAAAAAAAAGGGAAAAAAATAAGAACAAGTTATCGAGTGTATTTATGAACATGAACAAGCAGCTAAACGATTTCATTCAGCTGACAATAAAAACGTCAAATTGATGATTATAAATTGTCGTTAATTATACATGTTTTTCTCTTATTTCGTTGCGTCCTCGTTTTTTACAGTTTCATTATTAGGTGTAGTTACATGTTCGAATCAAGTAAAACATACTTATTATTTCATGTCCAATGCAACGAAGAGAAAAATGCAATGGACATAATATGTATGTATACACATCCGTACCAAGTTTGTAACTTACTTACTCGCTTGCTTACATTCTGACTAATTTCAGTCCAGTTTAGTACCGAAACGAATTATTGTAATCGAATTAAATCCGTCCAATTATCCAATTATCTATATTAAAGTACTTACTTGCTTTTTATTCTTAATTTCTTTTTCTTACATGAAATAAACAATATCAATTAGTGTAATGTACACGGCATCAATTATAATTTGTTTTATGTTTTCTTAAAATGAAAATAACTACCGATAATATAACAATTTGCTGACAAGTATTGCGTAATTTTAATTAATTTCATTCGCCTTCTACCAAACAAGATTAGTATGGCTTGATCTTTGCAAATATAAAAGTAATAGAAACAATTTAATCAATCAGAAATAAGAACATACCTCATCTGTTTTAATTATTGTTTTATCTAAGTTATTCTGTAATTACTAAAATGCATAATATTCCATTTTAAACACATATAAATTACAATGATCTATAATTATGAAGTCAAGAGTTACTCACAAAGCAATCCATAAAATATAGCTGTCAAGAAAATAAAAATGATTGAGATAACAAAAAACTAATAATACGATTGCATCGTCGAAGATATCTCTAATAGATGTAGGCGTACCTGTTCATACGTTTCATAAATGCTACATACTCAGAAGTGTACTTGCAGAAACATCAAAGTTCGAACTGGAAAAAGTTGCTTACATCTCATCGAAGAATTGAAGAAATACCCATTCGAACAACAACTAACTATTGTATTCACCATCGAGTTAAGCAACGAACCGAAAAGAATGCGTAACACCCACAAACGTGCAAACAACCCGCAGCCGTTTGCATAACGTGAATCATAATAATGTAGATAAACTATAAGTTTAATTATTATCATCTTGAAACAATCAGGATTACAATAATTCTATATACTCGTATAATTGAGTTGATGTAATTATTATTATTATTATTAATGATTTTATTAACTATTTCCTTGAAAGCAACTTCTTAATTAAGTCCGTGTACAAAAAGGGTGGTTCTGATATTATAGAAGCAGGAACGGCGTTAGAGCAAAAGTTTAATAAGGGGTGGGGTAAGTTATTGCAAAAAATTGGTGCCAAACTGCCACCATGTCCAGCGTTCTATCCATGTGTCAACATTTATTTTTAAGACACTACAAACTACAAATTTTTAGTGTAATGGTGAATTTATTAAGCTAATTAACTTCCAAAGATTCCCAGCAAATTTTATAAAACATGAAAAAAATCAACACAACCTCCACAATACCTTATGGCAACATCAATAGATTTTTTAAAAATCTGATGTTCATCATCCCCTACCAAAACTGAGTGTTGCGAGGAGGTTCAAAACCTAATAATTTATAATTCTTATAACCATGTAAGAATCTACATGCAACAATATTTAGAAAATATTTCATATTATTTAACTAAAATATTGATGACATTTTTGCAAAACATTTTATTTTATTTACTTGTATAAAAGTTAGTAGACATAACGGGAAAGCTTTATATCAAAGTAAGTATTAAACTAAACTAACAAATAAATAAATAACTAAATAAAGAATTAGTTACATGTTAGTATTTCCGCGTTCTCAATATGAATTCATGTGCAAGCAGTGTTCCAGCCAAGCAGCTAACCAATATATTGATACTACAGGAGAAATGTGTACATAAATTCACATCCAGGTATTGTGCATAAAGTGTATCTGCACATGTATGCTATTAACTTATTAACTTATAATATTTTGTCATTGTAAAGATGAAGTCATGTGTGTAGCTATATGTATGTTATTCCTATGTGTTTAAGTTATGGTTCGTGAATCAAGCTAACACATGCGCTCATTTCGTTACTTCTTCGTCAAGAGATATCATTACTTGATAAGAAAGTATTCGTCAAGATCTATATTATTAAGTTTACATTTAAAAATATCATACAAGGTGTTTAAAAAAATGAAACTTGATATTTCCGAACCATATAAATATTTATTAGAAATATTTTCTCAGAGTTATTCAAATTTATTTTTAATTACAAAACATATTTTTGATTGATTAATATGCATCAAAATGTTTTATCAAGACAATTATAAAATGGTAGTTAAAGTTTGTTTAATATTCATCACCTCGGCTTGAATATGAAGAGGTGAGTGCAATAATTATAGGGCGTTGAAGTTTGACAACAACATTGATGGCGTTAATTAATTATTTTGTCTCCATTCAAAGTAACACTTTAAGAATTCAATGGGGAATCAGTAAAGCTACAGAATCCAAGCTGTTATAGCTGTTAGCTTATAGATATAAAGTGTCATTATATATGCAAAGAACTAAAAAGTATTATCCGATTGTGATCATACATATGTATATGTCACAATGCTTTCGTATAATATGCCTTCTGAATTATTCATATAGTTTATTACAGCGCTTGGCGGATAAATTGCAAATTTTCAAATACTATACGCATAATATCTATGTAGTTATAAAATTATAAATACTTCATATACATATTTAAGCCACTACATTAAAATACTTCTTAAAATAATACTGTTCTTTTGTTGTTAATCTGTATTCATGTCTTTCACGTATGCGTTTACTTTTATTGTCTTTTTAATATTTAAATACTTCTTATCAGGTTTGTATTAACCATAATTATTTTCTTATATAAATTATCAAGTGTTTATATTAAAAATAAAATAAGAAAAAAAGAGAGTAAAAAAGATGTATACATAAAACCAAATTTATTTGAAAATTATATTTAAATTATGCAATACAACCCTGAATTTTTATGTGCTTTTAATTTATAAATATACTCAGCATTTGTCTTCATTAAATCAGCAAATAGAAGAAATCTCAGTAAACCATGATGATGAGATGCCTTAACATATTTATGACTAGCTGCAGAAAACAAGTAGCCAAGAATGTCAGAAACAGAGAATATTAATGAAAGTGTAATTAAATATGTACTTTTATTACTATTTTACTACTGTGCTTAACAGTAGTTTGAAATTAACTGTTCGTAGGCACTGATTGCAATTGCTGTAACTAAAAACATCACTGAAAAAACTCAATTGAACCTTTTAACCTAACTTTGCAATTTCCCAATCGAATTAATAGAAATTTGCTTACTAATTTATTCATTATTTATGTGAAAGTAATAGGTACTTAAATCAGAATGAAAATACTATTGTAAATTAATCGAAAATTCAAAAAAAAAATTGCTACTCAAGTTTGTCACATTGAAACTTTAATAATCTTATACAAACAGACGGTATGTAAGATATAAAAGGATGTGGATATGGATTGCTTTCGCTGGCATTGTCCACAGGTAACTTATGAATAATTTGCGGCTTAAGATGGATGACCGAAACGTTTTCATTTAGTCACCCGTCGCGATGCAGCCATCTCATCATTGGAGTTCATCACATCTTTCAGTCTGCAACAATTGCAGACAATCTTCCATATTGTGCACTTATAATAAACATTCAACAGTTGTCCACTAGTTGTCAACTTGATTCAATGTCAAACAATGCTTTCTGTAAATTGATATTTATTATAAAACCAGAGTATATCTTGAAGCAGATAAATTTATGTATTAAGTTATTCAAATAATCCACCGGAAATATTAATTCTGTAATTGAATAAACTTTTAAAATATTGAAAATAAAATATTTGAAAAATCTACAAAATCTTTAAAAAAAAAACTTACAATATAAAACAAACAAACAAAATGTGCGGAAATAGTAAGAATGAAACTTAATTAATGCAGAAGACGAAATGATGTGATTCCTCTTATGGGCATCGCGAATACGGCGGCTATTAGTCTGCCAAGGCATCTCCAGCTCACGCACTGACAGGACAGAAATGAACTCGCTCACTTGACCGACAGACAGCAGCGGAACAGAATATGCGCTGAAGCGTTTTTGGAATTTGGGTAAAACATCATTTTCATTTCGCCCGCGGGGTGTAGGTCAGATGAGAAGCAGCGACAAGTGTACGGATACAACTTCTGCATAGAAAGCTATAGAGCAATGTCTCTTATTTTGTTCAAGATTTGAGTAATCGCGCAAAGAACAATAATTAGATCTACAAGATTTGAAAATAACTTAATTTAATTTCTTACTTTACAATTATAAATTATTTATTAAGTAATAACCAATTAATTTTTTTTTTCATTAAGCACAATGTTAATTAAACTCGATTAACAAAAATACAGTACATTTGGCAAGAAAGCTTTCGATTTTGATTACGCATGATTGATAAATGTTTCATCGAAAACAAAACTTATCGAAATGGTAATCAATTAATTGGTTTCCAAATCCAATATATACAAAGTAGTACAATCGTGACTTAGTTTTCTAATCTTTTCCATTCCGATGTGTTGTAATTAAAAGATGAAATATATTTTAAGTGTAAAGTTAACTAATAACTAAACTTTCAAAGTGGAAGTACCAAATTAAAATTGAAAGAATTATGAAAAGCAATATTGGGATGCGATGTATGCGTGTAAATAAATTATTCGTCTGACTTCTAACCTCTACATTATTTTTTTTTTTACATATGTTCGACGACTTCAAACTGTACATACTATGAGTAGTTTATTGCTAGACATCTAATTAGGAAAATATACGTCGTTAAATTATAACATTCTTTCTATAATGTGCTAACATCAAGTAAAAACCTATAATCAATTTTTGAAATTTTAATTTTCATTGAGTTTTAATAAATTTGTCATATATACAGTAAAATCTTCATAACTTGATACAAAATTCAATGTTATCCAGCAATGGGACTTCTAAAAAATAAGATTTGCCTGTTTCTATATTGAAGCTTTTGGTGTTAATATTTAGTTAATTAGTAAATAACAAAATTGTATCTACATATTTAAAAAAGTTAGCATAATTACTAACTAGCTGCGTATTTCAAGACGAACGCGGTGAATATATATTCAGTCATTATTCAACAGACTGCTTGAAACCTATCACAAGTCAAGTCAATCAATTACTACGCAATGTACAATGCATGATTGATTTCTTTAGCTTCAGATATTTAGTTGAATTTTTAACATGAAATTCCAACAAAACGTTTGTGATCTACCAGTGGCAGCAAACCAGGTTAAGCAATTTAATCTGTAATGTAGCAAGATGGCTTATCGAAGTGGACGAACCGACCGACGTTCTAAATACAGCGAAACTCAACAAAAACGGCTTGATGTGTGCATACATTGCTCATTCCTAGGAAATTACATAATGTGGTCTTGTTCTGTCTGCTCATGTCATTAAAATGAAACGTGAATATCACATAACGTGACATGAATGAACTGAAGCTTTTGAATTAATTTGCGTAGGTGTTACTGAAATTGTTCCTTTTTCGACTTATGGCTTTTGATTTACATTTATGATGTCGAGTGTTGTTTTAAAGAGCCTTTCAGACAAATATTTAAGTTTTATGAGGGAAGCTTTATCTTAGGTAAATTTAAATATTGAATTAAATAAATCCATAAGAAATATTATAATTTCTTAAGTAAAAAATAAATAATTAATAAAAATAATGCGAAATAATAATCATAAACAAACTGTATAAATCCTTGCTGAAGTAAAGTATTCGAAAATGTATTGTGAACATTACGTGTGCTTATAGAAAGCATTTAATGGCATGTAATTTTATTAATAGAAGCTTTTAGTCACCCTGAGGGCGCCCGACGTATCATTTCGATAAATACATATTATTATACATCTCCCCATGTACACACACACAGCCATACACGCACACGTATATACGCAAAACTACTTAGGCATATATAACAACAAAACTGTTACACATAAAGCAAAAGGTGCTGAAATCCTTTCGTCGAACGTGCAACAAAAGGAAACTGTAATCGTGTCTTACCTACGAATTATCTTCCATGTGGAGTATACTATCAAACCTAGGTGAACGAAGTAATAAACATACACAGTGTATACGTACATGATGAATTTTGTATACAAAGTTGAAACAAAAGGTGTCTTCAATAATTGAAACTTTGCATGACCTGATATACTCGCAACTTAAATGTTAACACGCTATTACATTACCTCTATATAGTTATTGTATTCGAACCACGAGAAAAATCCAAGATTAGTCATTGTACAAACTTCTAATTAGGAATTACACAGTGATAAACAAAAGTTAAAACTATCTACGGAAGTAAGAATGTATGCTTAGTTAGACTGCATAAAACTCGTCGCCAAATTTGGAATTGAACTGCGCAAAGAGTAAAATAAGAGACGGGAAGTCTAGCGAAATTTAAACTTAGATTTGAGATGGTGTTGAGACTGAAGAACCAATAAACTCGATGTATCAATTAATCGTGGGTGTTTTGTGTGCTGGTTCGTTTCAGTTTGGCGTTTTCTGTTGCAATTGCGATTACCTTTTGAGTACACTTGAGTCGGGTTGCATTTCTCTCGTTTCCTCGATTGTTTCTAATATAGAGTCTCTTGTTTTATATTTGAGGTAATATTTTCTCTCGTTTAGAAAGCGCTAGTTGGAAGTTTACGATTTGGACGAGTTAAATTGAAATAGAGTGCTGCGAAGTAAGACCATATTTGTCCTAACCCTGAATTCGAAAATCCAATATTTCTTGTCATTTCACATTGAGAGTGTACAACTTTGTCAATACTAACAAAGTTACACAAAAAAAATCTATTATGTATATTTTCCGATCCTTAGAAGTTGAAATATGAATGGAAGCTTTTATAGGTTATGTTCATATTCTGTGCGCATCCATGTAGTTTATGTTTGCATCAAAACACCCACAGCTATTGTTGAAAGAACGAACAACATAAAGCTTAAGTTAAACCAGAAGGATGGAACAACAGCAAAGGAAGAAAATAAACTAAATTGTAAAAGGTAGGTACATAACACAACTGCAACACAAATGAAGAAAAATGTAGGAACAGGATGAAGAACAACAAACAACAGCGGTAATAATAAGTTTGTTGTTTGTAACCGAGGAGACAATCGATTCGTCCTATTGTAGCACGTGCGCGACACGTTTTGTTTCTTTCTGCAAGCCATCATATTGAAGTTGGAAAAGAGTTGAGTTCTTGCTTCTTAGTAGATGTACACATTTAAATCTAGATGTATCTAGTTATGTTTTTATTCTTTCATAATAATGAATAATGCGTGCATTGTATTAGACATGTCTTCCTTGTATTAGCGATGACAACGTTTAACATGGACAACTAAAGCAAGCTGTACACATATTTAATTCATGTATGTATAAATTAGAATAATAATTAGTCTGAAGCCGGAACAATGTTTAGATCGTTTTGATTTGATTTTACCATTTCATATCTTATTGGTGGTTGCGTGTTGTGGAACTTCCATTGCTACTTTCTGATTTTCCAATGAAAATCGTCCTGCGCAAGATACACCGCGCATTTTCTTGAGTATTGATCCAAAAAATAAATACTTGCATGTTTCAAGGAAATGGCATAATTGTATAACATGGAGTAATATATTTGAATAAAATTATTATTTATAAAGTATAATAGTATTAAAGTAATAAATCAGATTAAGTCTAAATAGAAATAAATAGTAATGGCGCCTAGAGAATAATATGTTAAGATGTTAATTTACAACTAAATCAGAAACACATATATGGATAGAATGCGTGTTTTCTATTAGTCAAAGAATGTACCTACTAGAAAGAATATTTACTTGTCTTGACCAGCCATAGTCACCATTGTGTGATAAGTAACTGTTCATTCCTCGATATAATCGAAGATTCATGTATTCGCAATCTCATATTTATTGATTTATTCCGAAAAAGAAACTTAACCTTTGACTGAACAATAAATTGGAATGAAACATACACACACGATAGAAAGAGCTATACTTAAAACCAGCATAAGGATTATGCTGATGATGTTCATTGATGAATAGACAGGAATTGTTATTACAATGGTATGAAGTGAGGAATTTATTGGTTTTGTTATATTCGTATTAGTTTCTAGTACTTATTTTCAGATTTTAAGAGCCTCACATTTGGTGTTTCATAAATAATAAGGAATATTTGACAAATTGTAATTATGTAGTAAAATTCAATAAAACACTTTCCCATCATAATTAGTCTTGTTAATTTAACTAAAATTAAGCATAAAAGAAAGATCTTACTATGTAAGCCGTTGACGTTTTAGTATTTCCTTCAGCCATTACAAAAGACAAACTCATTTAAATAACCAGTTATACATCTTAAATCCATGAATGAAAATGATCCAACTACATATTGGTTTCTAGTCAGCAACACTTATCTCCAATGTGTCCACATGTCCACAACTTTTAAAGCTTGACCCATCCAATCCATAGCGTCCCATCCATAAAGATATCCTTAGTCTTATCATATCGTTAGATGGTGTAAGAATTCGTGTTGGTTAATATTGATGTTGTATGTTAAACGTTAGAAGTCCAGATGTAAAGGTATAAAAATGCTCAAAACAGCTATCATTCTATTATTTCAATGTTGTCTTAAACTTTAAAATTTCAGGAATGGATTTCACCTTCTGTGAGAATTATTATTCATATTTTTGAGCCCTCTTTACTGTTTGGTTACTTAACATTACTATTTTAAATTCAACTCTGGCAATAATAAATTCTTAATAATACTTAAGATATATACAAAACCTAAAACGACAATTCGTAGTTCCTTTACTAATGGACCTATCGATCCATCTACCAATATCTACTTAATGTCCATAAGGGTCGTAATTTATGTTCTGTTACTTGAATGAAGTAAAAGCTAAGTGTAAACTGTAGCTTTCGAGGTTAGGTACAACTCACGACAAACATGGATGGCTGTTTAGTGCGGAGGAAACTATGAGGAAGGAAATGGAGGTTATGCGTCAGTCGTAAATAATAAATAATAAATGCGACTATGCAGACGTTCCTCAACGTATAATATGCAGTGCGGCATAGTTTCCAACAAATGTCTCGTGTCTCCTAGCATCATCTGAGTAATAATGTAATGTAATTCGGAACAAAATTGGAAAATTGAACACAATTTGTAACTTGACATTTCTAGTTGTTATCTTACGTTCATCGCTTGTTAGTGTTCAAATTCAAAAGAATAAATAATTGAATGATAAATTACTTTAATTATTTATTTTGTCAAACATTTATTTGGTTAATAATTATTTAACAGAAAAGTATTTAATTTTTTTTTCTTTAAAGTTAAAATTTTAAGAAAACCATCAAAGTCAGATGACTAGATTCAATCCTAACAACAATATTTAACAAACGAATCAATTCAATTCCTGGTAATGATTTGGAAATCGTTATATATGAGCATGCCATATATGGTATTACAAAGCAATTTTATGATGTGCGCCATATAAAAAATCAACCGAGTAACAAATCCTAATAAACGAAACTAACTTAAACAAAATCATTGAATAAAGATTTCCTGTGGCTATGTAACGAATCGATTGTGGCATTTTCGAATTGGTAGTCGTATATCTATCGATATCTCTCAATCGACTCAAGGAATGAAGGATGAAAACAATCCAATCAGGAAGCAACAGCGAAGATGAATTTCGTTCAATTTCGATATGTAGATTGAAATAAATTAACAATTTGATATTCAATACTTCTGATTCCAATTGCGTAACTGAAATAACTCCAATTTAAGTGTAAGTATTAATTTCATCAAACATAAAGTTTCTATTTCAAATTCGGGTGATATATCAATCATGTATTCTAGAATTATTCCAAACTACACAAAGTTTTCAATCAAAAGTTCAACTGTTCTAATCACAGATTGAATAAATTAAGACGAGTAATGGTATATTTTTCCTTAGCACTTTCATCACTAGTGAGTGGATCTTCCGAGTGTTTACCTGAGTGTTCTCCAACCTGTAGTGGATGAGATGCATATTATCCATTCATTCATAAGTCGAGTGGCTCGTTACTCCGCACGTCTGCCTAACCAGTTAGTGCTTACTACATTCTAAAATAAAGTATCCACCAAGCACTCGATGTTCCAAGTACGAATGTACATACTACTGTGACTTCTAGTGCAAACTGAGTGCATCGAAGTACTTAGACCAGTATGCGGAATATGACTACATAAGGCTGTATTGCTATACAAGTTGAGTATAGATAACGTACTTTGATACTTCTGCATATAGCGAGAGGATGATTGAAGAAGAATTAATAATAATCAACTTGTTTTGATAAGGCGTACTTATAATTTCTTCTGGAATTTAAAGAAAATACAAAATGAGCAATTGAAGATCCCAAATTGGATATACCTACATGTTTTCCCATAGATAGATCAATAACCTAAGTTGTTTGACATATGTAAGATTTGATTTTTTTGCTGATGGAGATAAAAAGATTTCCGCATTAATATTTTACGTTAGTTAGAATATCATCGGATGAGGAGTTATAGTTAAAAGTAATTTTGTCTTCAATTATGTTTTCTTTATTTTTTTGGACCCTCCTGAGCCTAAAAAATAGATTCTCGACAAAAGCTGCAATTTCCTATATAGGAATGGGCAGCCTCATTAATAAAAAGGCTAATTGAGAACGCTACAATTTCAAAGCCCACAAAATTTTACATGTTACTATATATTTTTGGGCTGAATATGGAGACCTCGAAAAATACGGCTCTACAGTCCACAATTTCCTGAAGATGTGATCAATACAAAATTTAATATCTACAACGGTTTTAAAATATCAACAGACAATTAATATTTTTACTACAGATAAATGGATATTCGTAGAAAATATATAACCTATTTTTTAAATAAATATAAATTGATATCATTGAGAAATAATTATTTAATAGAATTATACACTATATAAATAAGTGAACTATAAATAAAGATAATAACATTGTCCTTAAGATATTGATAAGTATTGTAATTAATTATAAACGTCTACAATTCAATAAGAGAATAATATTATATTCTAAGAGGTAATGATTATTTAAATGACCTAAGTAGGTGAATTATAATATATAATTGCAATCTGTGTTATAATATCATTTCTTTTTTGCGTTATTTAGACATTTTAGAGAGTAATACACGGTGTTTATGATAATAACCTATGTTTAACCTGTCAGCTCAACACGTTAAACTTGGACACGTTAGACCGATCAACAGTGTATGTATGCATAATGCATAAGTCACAACAAATTAGAATTTTATAGCACACATTAAAACAATCTATTCATAATTGTATACCATAAGCAGCGATGAATGAAAAACATATGTATTGTATAATTTGTCTTCGCGTTTCACGTTCGATGGCTTTGATTGCTATTGTTATTGTTTTATATTATGATTAATTTACAATTAAATCAACTTAATAATTGTTTGTGGCTTATAATTTATTTATCTAAGCGAGAATAGTCATGGCATCTGCCATCTTGTTTAAGTATATACACAGTGAATGTAATTATTGGTTAAAATAATTAATTTGGATTGTAAAATTTGCAATTAAACTACAAACTTTTTGGGAGATTGATTGGATATAAATAAATATTAACATATATATTAAATAATATATTCAAATGTTTAGATTAAATTTAAGTAAAAACTGAAATATGTGAAGCACACTGTAATAAATAAAATTGAATCAACAATAAATGTAAATTTATGTAGTTATAAATAATGTTGTATTAATGTACTTACATCAGAATAAATGGAAATTTTGAGATAACCCACACGACTATTGTTTTTCTTTTGTTTATTTATAAAATGCTCATCAAATTTAGATAGCCATCAAATATATTGTTCAAATCTAAGCTAGAACAATAAATAACCAACAAATCAATTAAAGTGCGTGTAATAACTACCGAGAACTATTGAAATTCAACCTAAAACCCTACGCATAACGGACAACAGTAAACAATTTGAATAACAAATTTCACTAACTTAACCTAAGTTTTCAACTGTATGAATATCTATCAAATAATGTTGCAATAGTTTGGTCATATTATAATAAAGTGCATTGAACTTCAAGATTTCCGAGCAATCACAAAATGCGATTAGCACGATTTCATTTCATTCTTTGCTTCGCGATATTCTAGTTCACATTTTTCCGAGTGCATACTGCACTTAATTTAGATCGCATCAAAGTTTGACGGAATTGCATGCATGCCATTTTGCTTTGTGCAAATGGCGAAAAGTGTTCTATTGCGAAATCAAAGCACATTTTATAATTCCGACCGTCTCGCATGTAGTTTCACTCTTTTCAATAAACAACAACAAATTGCACTTCATGTGAAAACAAAGCAAGAACAGAAGATGTGAAACTGAAACCTAAACGAAATCGAAAAGTTCATCGATATTATATTCTGCAGATTATTATTCTTATTATTGTAATAGTGTAAGTAAAGTCTTAAGATCTTAAACACAGCGCACATTCTAATAATCAATTATTGTTAAATTAAATATATTTAAATTGCCATTGTGTTGAGTTTAAAATAACAATAATCAAATCATTAAAATTACCACATTATTCTTCATGATCTAAGTTGTACAGAGTACAGACCCTTAACTATAATGTAATTGAAGCTCAAATATATTTTAATCCTTATCGTGTGGTCTCCACATTTAAGAAACGAAAACAAACGAAATCGAAGTTGAAGTAAGTAAAACTAAAACTTGGAGCAACTTAATGCCGAGTTGGAAAATGCCACTGATAGATATTTATGTATCTATTGTCTTAACCCATCGTCGTTGAACTATAACGGAACGATTGGTTTCAAT